>VCII01000226.1:2026269-2216269 GCA_006030095.1 Triplophysa siluroides | reverse complement strand
ATGTTTGTCTAAACACTGCAACTTCAAGAGACCGAGTGCGAGGCATTGTTCTAAACAGCAATATGCGAAGACACTTTTATCGATTTTTATTCTTCATCATTAACATGTGTAACTTTTTTCTTCGCAGAACACAAAAAAGTTGAAAATGTGCAACCACAACATTTTGTTGACTTCAAAAAAACATCAAAATACCACTGCTCACCAGATCCATGCGAGCGACTAAAACACGGCAATCTTCAAGATTTTGATCTGCAGGCACTTTGCAAAAGATTGAAAGACTATCGTCTCGAATTCATGTGACACAAACAAAGACTTGCATAACTCTGCTCTCACTGTAAAAACGATTGTTCTTGTTGTTTCTTCCATGCTGCCTACAGTACCGCACGGCCGTCGTTTCAAATGGTAGGGTTGAGCGATACGAGCTGAACAGGAAGTGAACACAGAATGGTAATGAGCATTCTGTTGATTCTTCGGGGACGAAGAGTCACCCATCGCTCGGCCACTCATGTGTGGCTCTCCTGCACTCTAAGAAAACTACAAAGAGACCAGCTGGGCTGAGGACCTTTCTTTCTGCAATTATCTCGCTCTTTCCCTCCCTCCGTCTACAGATGGTGCAACCAGCACGGCTCCTGCTACCAAAGGAGCGGGCAGAACTAATGAGAAATGTCTGTCCCTTAACAGGCCACGCTGTAGAGCCTCAGCGGTCTCGCGCCACAGGAGTCTGGCTGGGCCGTCAACGGAAAAGAAGATACGTAACGGGCATGCATTTGGTGACCCGACTGAATCGTCCCCAAATCCATCCGAGATCACCACAATTTCATTGCCTATAATGCACACGTGAAATAAAAGTGCTGTAAATGAGCTGAACTTGTACCGCACATCGACTTTCTCAAAAGAATCGGATGTTTCTCCTTATGAGAGCAGAGCCGACACAGCAGTTATCAGCGCCCGAGAGATTGAGAAATTGAAAGGGACTGGAATGCTTGGGAAAGGAAGAGTGTAGCAGCTGTTTGTTCATGAAAAATGTAGCAGGCGCAGATGGTTCATAATCGAAGCATTAAAAGGCGCTGTAAAGAATTGTTGCGAATTATTTTGCACCGGGTATCTGGCACACGGAAATGCGCGTGCTTCCAAAAACAACGATGGTCGAAGGGTCGTCAAAGCATATCAGCACAATTCGAGACCGCAGGGAGATGAGCAAGAGTGTATCAAATGTAAGATAACAGAGGACACAATCATTTTAAACATTGATGAATACTGAAATCTGAAATTATGTAAAATAGACGTTTTCAGCGGCGGTAACAACATAAACAGGCGTTAAGTGGCCCAAACGTAACTTCCGGTAGCCCTCCAACAAAGAATCAATAATTGTTGACTAGTTTGAATGGGATACATACAAATTATATTCTTATTTAAAATGTTTTATATTATAACCAAACACAGCGAAAGTTAAATGGCGCTTGCGTCTGATGAAACCGTGTATAGACCACTTTGCAAGATATTATACCAGTTGTTATTTATTTATTAAATCTACATATCTAATTTAGTCCTAAAAATAGTTATTAAAATTTCTAATTGGTTATAAATGTTCTGTTGGTTGCATTTATTCAAACGTTTGTGCAGTAGAAGTAACTTCTGGACCAGCCTTCTACCAGCATTATCTATCTAAAAGCGAATGCTCACCCAGACCTGCCTGAAACGCCTCGTGTAACCACAACCCCACAAATCTACGTCAGTTCGTGGTATGATTTGACTAAGACCGCCCAAATGTATACGCAAGTAAGGTGGGTGTACCTGTCAGTACAATTGCTTTGGAACCTGATGTTCCAAATATGGTAAGAGGCGTTACATTTCCGTCACTCGCTTGCAGCATTCGACCAATCACTACGCACTGGTTGGGCCAATCATAGCACACCTCGCTTTTCAGAGCGATGAGCTTTTAAAAAAATCTGCGTTTTTCAGAGAGGCGGAGCAAAGAGGAGATACAAACATGCACTGTATGTGTAAAATACAGCATTTTTGAACCTTAAATCGTGTATGCACATTGCATTTCATTCTAAAACGAACGATAATATTTATTTTAGCCGTGTCATGACCCCTTTAAAAGATTATACAATGTGTCAAAAAAGATCTAAAATCTCACATTTTTCCATACAGCCACACTTGACCAGGATGTCATCTCTAAATCCCTTCAATCCCTTAACTAACTTCATGAGGTGCATCATGGGATTGTTTCCCAGCTCCTATACATTTTATTTCTGTGAAGAAATTCACTCCAAAGCAAATTTACATTTGTCAGCAAAACTAATAATTATATTCTAAGCATTGAAACATAAACCTTCAAAGGGATCAAAGTGTCACCCATTGATTTAAATATGCAGAAACATTTGTCTGGTGTACTGTACACATGAAAGAGTAAACTTCACTTGATGATTCTTGATGGATCTGTATCATTGCACCATTAAAACTTACATCAAAATAAACAAAACAAAGTAATATTTCAAGCAAGTTCATAAAAATTCAAAATGCATCTCTGGTGTGGTTTATACTGCACGCTGTACAGTAGTTCATCTGCACATGAGCTTTCAATGAGAAGAGAATATCACAAGATATTATTTCTTTTGCAGATTTTCTCCAGTTACACTATTTGCACGTTATTTAGATATTCTGCTTGAAATCAATACCAAACCATGCCACAATGCCACGGCATTACTACAGTATAAACAATCCTTTCTATGTTACAGAATAATCTTTAGCAAATAATCTTTATAGTGTCAAAAATTCAAGAAGCCCATCCTCAAGTCTCTGGTCCCTGGAAATGACCATAAAGTGTTTTTGGCCCATCGATTCGCTGTCATTCCATTTACTAAAAAAGTACTTCAAAAAAAATATATTTCATATACAAAAGATGCTCCATAATGCATAATTTGAACATCTTTTAGCAAAAGTGATGCTTAAAATTAGAACACAAAAATGCTCAGATATTCTCATGCAATAGATTGTGCCAGTGTTGCTATTTTGGGCAACATTTTAAAGAGAGATTTCTGTTCAATTCTCTCCATGGTTACAATGTGTTTCAGGGAGTCTCCATGTTTTAGTATGACATGTTTCTCTCTGAGGGTACATGACCTAACAGACTGCAGAGGGCTGAGATGCACTGCCTCGCCTCAGGGAGAGACAGGGAGGCCCCTAGGGGCTAACAGCTCGACCCGAAGAGCATCACTACTGATTTAACAATCCACAAAGACAGAAAAGTGGAATAGTGAGAGATGGAGAGAGAGAGGAGGGTGCAGAGGCAGGTGTGGTTGAAGAGACACAGAAAAGCGCTGAGTTTGGTACAGCAGTGTTGAAAACATCGTAAGCAGGAAGGCTCAGCAGGGTCTGCAATGCAGTTCTTTAATAACAGCTGGGCTTTTGTACGCGGGCGACGGGAGCTGCTAATGCCTTTCCACTGTTCTGCTGAAGGTGTTGAGCTCAGCATCCTCTGTCAGAGGAAAACGTATAAACACACATACAGACCAGTAGCGAGCCCTCAGGGCCCTCTGCGATGACCTAAACCATAGTACATTTTTTATTTAAAAACGTAAAAATAAAATTTTCAATAAAAGTCGGCCGATTTTATCCTATGAGATATGTATATTTGACTTCCTGGATCGATGCGGACCCTATCCACGTGAGATTTCCAAGTCTCACGAGAGCAATTCAAGATCATGAAGCAGTCGCATGCTGCAAGAAGTTGAACGTGTGCTTACACGGGGTTGGGACGCCTTCTAGTAGCATACCGCTGGCGGACTGTACAGTAAATCAATGGGAAAGATTAATTTTAACCGACCAATCATATCATTTATTTATATGGGCGCGCTTTGTTTTTTGCTAACTTTTTGCCATCTGGGGGTTTGTTCACCAACAGACTCGTAAAGCGGAAGAAGCACATGAAGTTGGTTCATGTGGATGAACTTTATTATTAAGTCTCTGAAAAAAAAGAGAAAAGATGATAAACGTTGTTCAAAACAACAGGAGGACGACTTTGTTAATAAGTTATTTGATCATCAAGTATAAGTTATTAATGAATTATAAGGCCGTGCCTCAAGTAATTCTTATTTGCTAATGTGCACATGTTTTTTCACAGTTTGTTGCTTAACGTTATAGCTTTATTTGAGACGAGTGATTTTTACTGTCTTATATTTAAAATATTGTGCATGCTCATGCTGTTATTCTGCGTTTTATGTGGTCCATTATTCCATTGAAGAGCACATACACGCGACACGCAGATCATAATGCACATGTGTAATAATGATTTGTATTTGTATTGCGTGTTATTTTGGTGATAACTGTCTCGCTGTGTTCGTATTTAAAAAACTACAGTTGTAAGGCATGAATGATGCCTTCGTTTTACAACCTGTGTTGACTAAAGTTTTTTTTACACTTGCACAGTAAATGAATCAAAACTGACCCTGACTGACTTTCCAAATAAACGTTCCCGGTTACTAAAACCATGTTAGTACTTTTTTATCTTTTTTAATGTTAAAATTCTTTCCCCTCCACTTTTGGGTGGCAACTAGTGCTGTCAAACCGATGAATCGCGATGAATTGATTCAAACATAAATGTTTGTGTTTAATGTGTGTGTGTCATATGTATATGTATACATAAATGCACACACATACATGTGTGTTATAACAAATATTTAAATAAATACATATCATATAATTTACATAACAGTATGTATAAATACAAATGACTTATATTTCTTTATTATAAACATGTATGTTTGTGTATCAATATACTGTATACATATTTATATACACGCCACACGCACATACATTATATAAACACACAAACATTTTTTTACGATTAATCGTAACAAGTGGCAACAAATGTTTTGTTTCCGACTGATGTCATCAAGTCCGTTTATTTTTTAACTCTTCCTATACAATTGGTTAACCGTTTATCAAACAGAAACAAACTCGAACGTTATTTTTAGTTTCACTCAGAAACGTGTGAAAATAAGTCTTTACTTTTACATCGAACAGACATCTACACTGCTTTCGGTCATGAATATGGTTGACTTCAGATCTTTAAGGTCTATTTCAATTTTAAGGGAAAGACCTCCTTAGCCGGACTTTTAGTATATCTGGCTATATCAAGCTCTTTATAAGCTCATCTGCTCATTCAGCTTTACTGTCCGGGTGATGTAAGACCTAAGAGCTTTAGAGCAGAACCGCGTGAGGGCATGGCGGTGTCTTTGAGGGAAGGTCAGAGGCCTCTACACAGCACGACCTATTTAGCTGTGTGCTAATGAGGCTAGCTGACATGAAATGAATAATTTCCAGGTGGTACGAGGCCTCTTAGCAATATCCTTCCTTCTTCACCCATAAAAGCAGAACATGGTTAAAAATTGCCCTTGCTCCCTTGGATTTCTATTAGAGTCTGGTTTTACCATACTGCTCTCTTCCATTATTAGGAAATGTACCTCACGGCCCTTATAGCCCTCAAAGGCCCTATATAGCCCCAAAAACCCAGTTTAGTCCCAAAGTCAAATCAAAAGTGTCCGTCATTCTGTAACTTATAGGGCATGACAAAAAAGAAAGTGGGGAGGTGTTACATAATGGTACAAGTGCTTTAGGATGCAAGAATGATATAGGTGGCGGGTTAGTTAACATACTCATAGGAAATCATACGTATTTGACGATGTATATGATCTTATTTGAACGTTTTAGTACGATTTGCTTTCGCATTTGCATTTCGATGGTTAGGTTTAGGGGTGGGGCTACAGTATTGCTTTTTTTAATAATCCTCCATTTTTGTAGGCTTCACATCGTACAAATTCATATGAATTAGTGTCACGATTCCACAACGTTTTCCCTGTTATTTTGGACTTTTACTTTACTTCCTGTTGTGTGCCATGTTTGTAGTCCTTTGTAGTTTTTCTTGTTAATTAGATTCCCCAGGTGTTTCTTGTTTCCTTGTTATCCCAGTGTATTTAAGCCCTAGTGTTTCCTTTGTTTGGTGTCCGTCTTTGTCTCACGTCCTGGTTTCATGCGCTTTGTTTGTGTACCGCCATGTGCTGTGGATTACTTTAGTTTGTTTTATGTGCTTTGGTCCTGTGTTCTTTTAGTTTTGATTAAATTATACTGCACTTGGATCCGCTGCCTTTATCGCCACAGTTAGCCACCTCCTAAAATACATACGAATTTCCGTGAGATCAGCTTGGGTTAGCCAACCGTGTTTTGAAGACTGGTTGTCTTATCCATAGTTTTATTCCCAAATATTAATATATATCTTTTTACAAAAATAATGTTTTTTTATTGTGCATTTCCATTTATATCAATCCAACTGCAGTTGGTTTGTTTAAAGTAAGTAATAATAAGTAAAAAAAACACCTAAATAACATAATAAACCAATAAAAAAAGCTTTATGATTTTTTTAAGCCGAGTTAAATGTTGTTGCAAATAAACTCTTTAATTATTGTTGATTGTTAATGCACTAACAAATGTTAAAAAATGCAACTTTATTGTAGTTACTAAAAAAGAATGAAGCCCTACCATAATCCTAAACCAAACCATCACGGTACAAAAGCATGTTATACCAAAACGTGCAAATGAGATCATACAAATTCGTGCAAATGAGTCACCTTGTCATAAGATTGTATTGATATCAATCACAATAGCCTATTTTGTGAAAAAAAACACTGCACTGCTGGTAACTAACAGATGCCAGCTGTTGAGCCAATGTGCTGCTCTGAAAAAAAGACAAAAGGAAACTTCCAGGTTTGAAGTAACAGAAAGTCAGAGCTGTTTCAAAGTGATGCTTTGGAGGGTTGAGGTCAAAATGGATCAGTACATCTGAGCACTGCAGAAGCTCTATCCATCCCATATACATCCTGTGTCCTTTAGCTGTTTACTATAGTCACTTGATGATTAATAATTGATGAAGTCCCTGAATGGGCCAACTCTCCTTTCCTCTCTCTCTCTCTCTCTCTCTCTCTCTCTCTCTCTGACCTCTAGAACACTGCTAGAGGCAGAACGCCAGAGCCCCTTGTCGGCAGACAGCGTCAAGTGAGAAAAGTCTGCACACATACTGGAGCTCTGATGTCTCCATTACTGAGACAGTGATGACTTAGAGGTATGTGATATAAACAGAGCCGGCGAGGGAGCGAGCGAGCGCGTTTTCCGCAGCCATTCATTATGCGGGTGCTGGGAATAGCCAAAGGCGCTTTTACAGCGTCTGACATTCCTGCGCCATCGCTGAGTCTCGCTTTATGATTAAGATGCAATCATGGCTCTTTTGACAGACTGCAGAAGTGAAATAAGCAGGCTGAAATGGATGGGGAGATACTGTAAGCAGCATTCGGTGCTCGGAGTCAGCGGGGTGCACCGTGCACCTAATAGCCCCTCTTACAGACAGATCATATGACAAGCGCATGCTTCGGCCAATGAGGTATGGCCAATTTGGCAGTGTCGCATATCTGGCTGCAGGGTTGCTGAAAATGTAGTTTTTGTTAGTATTTGAGACTGTACAGAAGATCTGCTTGTTTCTGTGAGGATCCACGTTTGTATTGGCTAGTGTGTCTAATAATGCACGCAATGCAATTTAAAACGGTTCTATAGGGAAAATGGGCGAAAAATAGGACTCATCTTGCACTACAGATTTTTGTCCAATCAAATGCTGTCTACTTCCTGCAGCAACTAGTCAGGAAAGAAAGTGAAACAGGTTTAGAACAGAAATAATTGATGACTATACATTTTCATTTTTAAGTAAAGACAACATGAAAAAGCTTAAAAAGAAAAAATAGCTTAATAAATGTCACTGGTCTTTTTGCAGCAATTCATGAATGAAGATTATTCTGCAGACTTCTATAGAAATTGTTTTCATCATCTCTCATCAAAACGTAATATATTTCTCCAACTCTAAACAACTTTTCTTTCTGCGTCTCCCTGGAAAGGCAGAATTATTTTGACTCATATAATATCATAACCCCATTCATAGGCTTCACAATCCAATCAAATCCAAATTGATGAAATAAAGGTGAAGCCTTAATACTTCCAAAACAAAAGTGCAGCGGTTTCAAAAGGTTTCTCCCACCTCGCTATTTTACAGGCAGAATGATTACAGGTAGATTAGGTTGATTGCTATGTCTATCCAACTGGGCCATTCAAACAGACAAAAAATCCATTTGGAGCCAATGGAAAGTGATTCAAAATCGCCTTTCTGACCCCCTTTCCCTTCTTATAATCCTACAAACAAAGAAAATTCATTTGTTTTCAACTCTTTTGATCGCTTGTATAAATCAAAGCCAAAAGTCATCAATTAAGATTAAAAGAGATTAGCAATGGGTGTTGCATCTGTTTAACACTCAATATTTAAAAAAACAAACAAAACAATTCACACAAATGAACAATCAGCCCGTTTTACTTTGTAGTGTTGTTGGTCCACATTAAAAGATTAGTTCACCCAAAAATGAGAAGTCTGTCATCATTCATTGAACCTCCTGTTATGCGAAACCTGTATCACTTTCTGCAGAAAACAAAAGGAGATAATTTAATGAATATTCGGCTGGATGAGTTCGAAACAATATTTGACTCAATAAATTATGAACACTTAAAAAGGCACCCAAGGGCGTCAGCAAAAGCACGTGATTCGCCGATCATAATTAACAATATTCTGATTAAATCACATTTTCCGGTCCCGCCTTAGTATGCATCTATCAATAATCTATAACACAGTTCCATAAAAAACTCAGTGTCATGAAAACTCATGCAATGTTTAAAGGGATAGTCAACCAAAAAATAAAAACAATCTGTTATCTGTATAATGCCTTATGGGGGGTCCGGGATCCCCCAGCCCCCTTCAATTCGAGCACTGCTTTATCATATTGCCTGAAAAAACACCTCATGTGACGCGATACATGGTAGTTTTTGCAAAATTGTTTCCATTGGAGCGTATTTTCAATGCGCTATTTCACTTTGCGCATTTTGAAGGGTAATGGAAGCGCAGCTATTGGCTATGAGTTTTGTGTGGGTCAATAGGTTTTTTCACTCAAAAAAATGATACACATCTGCTTTAAGAACACGGTGAGAAATCCACACAAAGTGAGCAGGCAATTTTAACACTTTCACTGCGAATTAACTACATTTAATCATTCCCTATTAAGAATAATATAGCACAGCAATTACACTATAATCATCTCATTTTGTAAACTCCTCTGTATTTAGTTCAACCTCTATTCTAATGGATCTTAACTGTTGATATTTAATAAGATTAAAGTAACCGAGGCAGCTCTTTATAGATCTCAAGGTGTTGTATCTTCAACATCTGTTCTCCTCTCCTCACTGTGCACAAGCCCGTGCTAAGCACCGTGTCAGAATAAACTACATGGTTACACACGTCACATTCGCCTGCAACGCGGCACATCCCAGCATGAAATGCCTCCCTACTTATTTAGCCGACCATATGCTCCTGGCTCACGTTTGCTCGCAGTGCGACCGGAGAGATGTGAGGAATACCAAAAACACCCTACAAAAGACTGACAGGGGAGGGAAAATGGAGCCTTCCGGCTGAAAGGAAACCTCAGGTGGCTTCACATCTCTTCCCAGAGGTCCCATAAGACGAGCACAGAGCAGAAAAACACACTGACATATTGCTCTTCAGAGCAGCGTGGACGCACGCGCAAACATTCGCAGCGCATTGTCAAAGGAGCAGCAATTTGCAGGTACATTTGCTGCTGGGCTGCAGTCTTTGTGTGCGATTTCACGTACCTTGAAACATACAGTACCTTGAAAATACCGGGCTTGTGAAAAAGATTTTAGAGAAAGATGTGGTGCAGCATAGTGGCTGATAAGCGAAATGTGCAAACTGTGTAATTCCAACCTTAGCAACACCAAACCAGCCTACTCGCCTGCCATTAGTTGGAAAAAGGGCTCCTGACGATCAGGTGGTAGGACATCTTGCTTGCTAAAATAATGTACAAAGAATGCACTTGGGATGTGGCTTAGGATAAAAGCACAAAATCTCACAGCTGTCTCTGCATGCGACAGTAGACAGTATTTTAATATTCAAAATACAACCTTTACCTTTAATCGCAGGTTGAACGTTGTAATACATGTACTGTAAATCACGGTGGATAAAAAATAAATTACAATTAGAAAGAAGCAGGCAATGCTGGCTAGGCACAATACACAGCGATTATTGCTTGATACCTTTCTTGGACCTAATAATTAAGACAGGCCGGTACTAAAGGAGAGCAAAAATTATTGCATGCTCATTTGTTAGCTTGATGCATGCCCGGCAACAAGCCAGCAAACAACTGAAGAGTATTTTGCAAACCTTCAAAAAAGCGTCAAGCAATTGTTACATTTTCGACTGGCCAAACAAATATTTACAGTCCCAAAAGTTCTGTGCTAGAACTTCGTCTTTAAATAAAGATTTATTTTTCTCAGATGCAATAAATCAATATTTTATACAACGTCGATCCACAAAATTCTCCTTTATTTTGGCTACAAGTCAAATGTTGCAAATGCAAATTCTATTTACAGCTGAGTACAATAAAATATCCAATCAGAATGTCAAAATATGCAGCATAAACAGGAAAAAGCTTACAGTAGCACGCCAATGAAAAGTCTAGCTGCTTCCAGAGCTTAAATAAAAAAGATGCTTTGCCATTATTTCCTGTTTACGTGTAAGAACCTGGGAAATATTCCTTACAACAAAATAAACAAAGATTTCAAAGAACTTAAATCGAGAAAAACCATATTAAACAAAAAAAGGATTTCCTCTTGTCTTGCTGTAAATAAACTTAAGGGTCCAGTTAGTATTTTTCGGAGGATCTATTCACAGAATTGCAATACAATATACATAACTATTTTTCCAGAGGTGTATAAAGACCTCACATAAAAAAAGCATTACGTTTCTAATACCTTAGTGTGAGTTATTTCGGTAGGACTTTTTTTGCAGTCCTGTTTCCCATGTACATACTATGTACTTATTATAGTAAATATAATAACTGTGTAATAAGTAGGTACTACTTTAGTATACCTTATACTACCCGGAGTTTTCTCAGGTAAGTACACTGTAAGCACACTATAGGTACACATACTGTGAAATAAAGTGCAACCGTTATTTCTATCTACATACACCACGGGTCCCCTTGCATGGAATTTGCTGTTGTTTCTACAGTAGCCATAAATGGACAAACTACTCTACAGAGCGTGTTTCATAAACACGTTATCTCCTTCGGCAAATAAGCAAAAACTTGCGAGTGTTAGCCACCATAGTGCTTTGAACGGGAGAGGGGAGCAGCGGAGTGAGCCGTTTGTTGCCATTCGAAATCTCACCACTAGATGCAGCTATATTTCCTACACTGGACCTTTAGGTTGTTCGGTTATTAACATTCTTCAGGATATCTTCTTTTGTGTTTTGCTGCAGAAACAAGGTATACAGGTTTGGAATAACATGGGGGTGAATTATTTATATTTTTGGGTGAACTATCCCTTTGAACATAATAGTAGGCATAAATAGAGTACATTCATTTGACTTAATATTGTCTCTTTGTTTTCTGGCAAACAACAAGACATAAACACACACGTAGTTTATTAGTTTACAAAAACTTTAAATGAAGAATTGCATTAGTTCATTTAAGTAACCAAACCTTAAAAGTAAAAGTCCAGTTTTCAGAGACTTACGAGAGCCCGCAGGGATCTTTTTAAACCACGTCTGCTTCACGAAGGTCAACCGTATGTCTTTACCCTTTTCCACTATGACACTTCTGGTTTATAGTTTTCATTTAGTTGGGTACAGCAGCAAACCCATGTGCCCAGGGACACAACACGGCTTTCCTGTAAACTTTTAACAAATGAGGATGGTTGTTGGACTGAAGCATGCATCAGGATATTTCTCAACTGCATGTTTTGGAAAGCCTGCAGTTCGGTCCCACAGATCATTATACACAACGTGCTGCTGGAACACCTGTCATGGGTGCTGCTAAATAAATCACTTGTTTTATTTATGGCTGGTTTTGGCTTCTAAATGAAGAGGACGTTGAAACAGAGCAGAAAGTGAAGAGGAGGGACGGTTGAGGGAATCAGGACCTGAGCAGACTGGATTCAAACCTGGGTCACAATAAACATTATGAAAACCAACCACTAGAATGATGCAAATAAGTGATCTTGAGCAGCATATGAGTATGAAATCTGTTAAAAAATGTAGTTAAAACAGGTCAAATTAAAAATGCCAACAATAATGCAATTCAAGTAATTGCATTTTAAAAAACATCCATGCGTGCAAATACTAAACCACCGGTGGATTTTCCAGTACAGGCAAAGTGCCTAGTAAAAACGTCACAGTCAATCGGATATAAATGAGCGTTCTGACAACAAACATTGTGCATTTATGTCCTTGCATTAGTCATTGTCATTGCATAAACAGCCCTGAATGTATTTCCACCCATAAAATCTATAGCCGTTGCTTCAATGAAACAATCAGTGGCTCCTATACAAACATGCCAGAGACGCAAGTCCCGTCTCTTCTCTGACAGGGAAACAAATGCACTCCCCATATTTCATCTGCGTGATGGATGCGCAGAAAGAAGGGGGACGGGCAGATCTTCCGCCAACAGGAAGGTAATAATAACCAGAATGATTTAGAAGTGCTTAATATACATTGTCTTCTTACGGGAAGTTTGACTTAAGAGTGTGTTAACAAATCTTCTTGTCAATGAATGATAAAATAGAAAGCGCTACCAAGTGAAAGAAAGAGAGAAGCTATTATCCTGATATGTCACATAGTTGCATCATGTTGTATATTGCTAAGCTTTGAAATGCGCTATGCTAACAGGGCCTACAAGCTTAAAAGAATAGAGGCACTAGTGCTATTACACATTTTTCTTTCTAATAAACTTGAATTGCAATATTTGTCCTCCCATATGTCTCAATTTTGTTTTTCAAAAACATGTACAGTAACTGCCGTTAAAATATTCCCCCAAAAAGTTTGTTCGCTTCGTCTCGTGCTATGTGAGCAAATACAAATAGACAAACGGTTGCATTTGCAGCGTAGTCTCTGCACCACATTTTTATAATAACATTCTGTCTGGCCGCGTTTGATCAATAGAGTCAGAAACACGAGCCCACAGCTGCCGTCCCTACAAGGGCTTTTGGCAGAGGCATCTTACCATTAATATCCGTGTAATGAAGATGTCACCGCACACTCAATGCTGCCGGGAGAGCTTGTCAATGTGACTGCTATCCATAGTGGGCTTTTTCCCCCACCAGCCCACAAACCACACACGCATTTTTATCAGCGCTATGCGTGTCAAATAGAGATTTCATAGTGCTAAGACTGCCGGGGTAAGAATGTGGGCAGCCCACAAGAGCCTTCAAGTTATTACCGTAGACCTCATTGTAGGACTCAAAGATCCCTACAGCCTTCTCTGAATGCTAATGCTAATAATAATAGTGTTCTAGATACCAATGCTGCACATATAACACATACTCAAGAGAACACCAGACTGTCAACGTATTGAGAACAAAATTGCAAAAATGTGTTTTTACACTGTGGGTTTGAGTGCGAACCCGGGTTAAATAAAGTCCCTGCTGAATAAAAAACAATAGAAACCATTAAAGAAGTAATGTTTTTAAAGGGATTTGTATTGGTTTTATTGGAAACTATAATGGTGTCTGCTGGAATGTGATGGATTCTATTGGTGGGTATAAAGCCTAAAACACACAATAAGGAACTTTGTAATGGTTTTAATGGAAAAAGCTATTGGGTTGTAAGGGTATTCTAATGGAAAGGGTAAGCAGGGTAATACTGGGTAATACTGTTCTAGATACCAATGCCGTAACACATCCTCAAGAGAACACCAGACTGTCAACATATTGGATAGCAAAATTTCAAGAATGTGTTTTTACACTATGGGTAAATGGTTCATCTTTAATGCTTTAATGCTTGGTTGTCCCTGCTAAAAATCAATGGAAACCATCACAGAAATTCCATTCAAAAAGCATTATGAATCATTAGCTTTATCCATTAAAACCATTACAAACTTCATTTTTGTAGTGTGTTTTTGGAATTATTCCAATAGGATTAATCTGCCAAATAACTCTCCACCAATAGAATCCATCACTTACCAGTAGACACCATTATAGTTACCATTTAAACCAATATAATTCCCATTCTAACCAATAAATCTATTTTCTATTGTGTTTTAGATATACTTCTATTGTTAATTTTTCAGCAGGGGTTTTAAGTTAATTTATAAATTGTTTCAATCCAAAATGCTGTGTTGTTTCAACCCATGGTTGATGCTGAGTTGTTGTTACCATGAGTTGAAACAACCCATTATTTTACAACCTAACATAATAATTTCTATACCAACGGTTGGTTTTACTCATATTTTGCCCAATTATGTGTTGAAAACAACCCAGGCTTTTTTGAATGAAGGTTTGGCATAAAACATGGAACATAAGATCTTAAAAATTTTGGTCCATAAATCTATCAAAATGGCTTACAAATACTTGTTTGGTACAGTGATATGGACCACATATTTGTCCTTGGCAGAATAAATACTTTCCTTGTATGATAGAGCGGAGCACAGATCTATAAACATGTATGTAAATGATGATTAAATGTTCATTTGGAGTGCATGGTTCTTTTAAATATGTTCTTTTAAATCTAACTGTTTGGGCTTGGCACAAGCACGAGAGCTCTGATGGTCCAAAGAAACCTACAGATCTACAGGCGAAACACCCGCGCACAACACTGATTCTCCGGAGGACGGATGATCTACTTTGAAGTGTATTTGAGTGACGTCGACTGAAATGTAAGCTGGTGTGAGGAGAGCAGCTAAAGCCTCTTTCTCTCGCTCCTTTAGAAGAAGAAAGAGACGGAGGGGTGTCCCGCAACAGTCGGACCCAAAAGAAAACATTCCCTATAGGTTTACCTGTCCTCTGGTTTCTGTTTGTGTAGGACTGATGGGACCCAAGGAAAGGAGGGGAGGGGCAGCGCTCAAATCAGCCAATGGAACGCAAGCAGCCGATGATGAAATACCTCAGGAGCATCTTTTATCTGTCCACTGCAGACTTGGCTTCCTACCTGGCATAGTTTTATCTGGTTGACATATCGAGTGGACTTTGACAGGGCCTGCAATGGAAAAGGAATTATACCATTACGGAGGGCCACATAGTGAGTCCTCCTCCTTTCCTACCCGAATCTTTTGCGCTTTTTTCAACATGCTACATCTAGAAGTCCATTAGACAAGAAAAGGTCCAACAAAGTCTCACGGCAATTCGTGAAATCGTCACGAAGCGTAATCTATTCATTCGTGTTCATCAACATGAATTTTGTCCTTTTTTCGTGTCAGTCAGCACTACTTTCCATCAAAAGTACATTAATACGCAATATTTTTCATATGTATAAATATATATCGATGCAATCTGATGGGAATTCATACCTATTTTACAAGGTGCCTCATTAGTGGGAATTCCTATTTCCTACGATCTAATTTGTATGATTTGTTACGATATGACTTTTCCCCTGTGACGTTAGGTGTAGGGGCGGGATTAGGGCAGCCATTTATCATTGCTTTGCCAGCTCGTGAAACTAGCATTTTTAGCTAAATTAGCCTTTGCGGCTGTGATTTTAGCGTTTGGGGTGAGGTAAGGTAAGGTGTTGGTTAGCCAACTCCCAAAGTATTTGCGACTTCTTTTGATATCAGGGTAGAAATATTTAAATGTACATACACACGTGGTCTGTGTATTAAAATATTGTCGTGCTGAGTGACACGAAAAAAAGAGGAAATTAGTTTTGATGAACACGAATTAATAGCCAATTTCACACATTCCCGTGAGACTGGGTTGAAAGGTCTGTTGTACCAAAAACAGACATTATACAATGTATAACAGATATACAATGCAAAAATACACGATTATATCAAAATATGCAGATAACACCAAAAAATGAGTTCAATATATAATAGGAGCACACAAGTTATAATGCAATACTGTATCCCACAATGCAATGCGCTCAACTTCACCCTCCATTAAGAGCATAAAAATGAGGCAACATCAGCCATGCTTTTAATTTCATTTGTTTAATGACTCATTATTTGCCTGTTGCCTGCCAACAAGACATTTTCACACTAAATTGGGAAAATGCATGATTAAAAATGACAACTGGATGGCACTCACAAAATTGAACACGCATGTAATGAGGTCACTTGACAAAAGTAATAAGGTCTTACGTTTGCCTGAAATGTTTGTGATTAGATAATGCATAATGTATCACAATCCATTTTAAAGAAACTTATTTAAAGTGATAGTTCACCCAAAAATGAAAATTCTGTCATCATTTACTCACCCTCTCGTCATTTCAAACCTGTATGGCCTTCTTTCTTCTGCAGAACACACAAAAGATATTTTGAAGAATGTTGTTAACATGCACCCATTAACTTGCATAGGTTTTGTGTCCATAATGGAAGTCACTGTTGTTCACTTCAAAATATCTTCTTTTGTGTTCTCCAGAAGACAGAAATTCCTACAGGTTTGAAATGACAAGAAGGGTTAGGAATTTTCATTTTTGGGTGAACTATCACAAGACAAACCGTACAAAATGAAAAGGGATAATATCCTCCCATACTCTCAGGAAGAACACATCTGGGAAACCATTCCGACCATCTCTTTTACTTTCATAATTGCTAGCTTACCGCCAGAAATGCACAATTTCCCCTTCAACCCAATTCTTGAACATTTTCCCAGACTTTGACAGAAGCTATCCGTTTTAAGTGGCTTAGTTTAACTCCTTTCCTATTGTCTGTGTATTATCTGTATGAGTGCCCTTCGCTCTCAGTAATGAGTGGCCAAAAGCAGACGCACGTATCGACCAGCACCTTATAGAGGTCTGAGATGTTCCTCCAGATAGCAGATAACCTTCTCAACCCAGTGAAATAAAGATACAGGTCGAAGCAACCTTTAAAGGCCAATCGGCATATAGCAAATCAAAGTCGGACTCCATGGAAATTCCAATGTGACAGGATCTTCTCATTTCTTAAACACACAATTTCTTTTAGCAAAAATTCATAACAAAACAAATAGAAATACACACAGGAATAAGGGAGTGTAGCGTGGTGCAGACTCACACTGTTTTATCTTTAACTTGAGTTAGAATTTTGTATTATTCCTAATGGCTGTATGATATAAGCAAACACGCAGCTTTCATCATCGAAGAAAAACCAACACAAAATGGGGCAACAAAGTCATTAGAAACTTTCCAGAGAGTACAAATGTGACAGTAACGTCACCTCATTACATCGGTGTACCAGCACACACAGCACACTGTGGGCCTTTTTCTCCGTGGCCTTAACAATCTAAATCCAATCTCTGGGTATTTCTTTCTGTTCCTCCAGCCACCCAGCCAACTCACATCTGCCTGCTGGTTTCATGTGCCTCCAGCTGCTGGAGAGAGGCTGGCACTGGCTAAAAACTATCGGCTCTGTCCCAGTCTAGATGGAGGTCCAGGTGGGACTGTTTGCCTGCAGAGTTTGGCACCGTTACTTTTCTCTAATCTTGTTTTCCGCCTCTGCCCAAACCAATCCGTCCCGAACAGCTGAATCAGATGCACACTAACTAGTCATTGACTGATCATAGACCTTAAAGATTGTCTCATGATCTGGTGTCTTTCCAAATCCAAATCCTAATGTTAAAGGATTTATTTAGCGATCATTGACCTGAATATATAGATTACAGAATCTGATGTTCTTTGAAACTGTATGCATACCAATACAATGACATTTAGCTGAAAATGTATTTAAAAATGTCTATTTTTATAGTGCCACACAAAGCTCATGGGTTTGGTACCCAGCGAACACACATGGTGATAAAATGTACAGTATATCTTGTTTTGCACTGCAACTTGCTTTGGAAAAAGTATGTCTGCCATATGAATACATGTAACTTTTACAATAATCCAGTGAACTAGATGAAAAATCGACTTTTATTTAAAACCTTATGGCCGCAAGCCAAAAGAACAAAATGATTCATAGCAAATCAATGCCTTTCATTAGCATGAACCACTTTTTATTGTGAAGCACTTGAGTTAAAAACAAAGGATTTAAAACAGTAAAACATAAAAAACGGAAGATTTTAACTTTACAAATTGATGAATCACATTCAAAGTGGTTAAGAAATACATACACCGGCATCAATTGAATTCCACATTAAACTGCCAAGCTGTGGTGTTGCCTAGTAACCATAAACAAATACCACCTAGCATTGCTTCGCAACACCAAAGTCCGTTTACGGAAGTCATGCCACTCGGCGACAATGTTTGCAACGCCTCTGGGCACAGTCCTATCTATACTCTAAAAAATGTTTTTATTAAGGTTCTTTGCTCTTAATCATATGATAACAACTTTTAGTCCTATATAGCACCATATCATTGGAGCTTCAGTGGTTCTTCGGGGTGACCGAGGTGCTATATAGCACCTTTTCTGTATAAAGAACCTGTTGCCCCTGTATGGTTCTTCAGTGGTTCTACATAGCACCTCAGTCATCCCAAAGAACCACTGAAGCACCAAAATATGGTTCTATATAGCACCAAAATTGGTTCCCCATATGATTACGAGTCAAGAGCCACTTTTAGTGCTATATAGCACTATTTTTTTACTTGAATGGAGGAAGGCCGATATTTTTCACAATTAAACAGCTTATTTCCGATCAATAATAAACCATGACATGAACTATATCGTATCTTTGGTTTGCTAAGCTTAAATTGCGCTAAAAAATTCCCTTTCACCTCATCAAAAATGTTCTATCATTGTATGGACACAAAATCACTGTGACTTTTTTCTGTGAAACACAAAAGAAAATATTTTGAGAAATGTCATTCACAGGTTTTAATTGACATGAGGGTGAATAAATGGCTGGCAGATTTCTTATATTTTTGTGTATACCTTCCCTTAAAGAAGTTTGAGACACTCTCCGTTCTACAATTTGACATCATTCTTGGTAACTCTGGCATTCGCATAAATACACATTAAAGCAAAATCTCTACCAGGTCACACATTTACATTGCATGGTATATATTGACATACCGCCCAGCCCTTAGCAAACCAACGCAAAGAGATCAAACAGTGACTCTGACATCTCAAAGTTTTTATTGCTTGCCTGATCCCTGACTGTTACCATCTCTCACCAGCATGTGTCTGGCTCACAGATGACCTCTCTCCACCTCACAGGTCAGAGGATCAGAGAAGCAAGGATGTCTCAGCCAGAATGCCATTAACCTCATGAGCCTGGACAAATGGAAGTGCTGTGATCTCACCGGTCTGTAGAACCTCTGCCTGATTGCTGCAACATTGCTCTCTGGGTTACCGAGCGTTTCCCGAGCTGACCATTAATCCAACGTGGCTAGCCTCATCTCATATTGTACCTACACTCCAACATAGTGTGTATATATACACAATAATGGCCAAAAGCGATGTTTTTATATGCTCATATTTGTATAGTTTATGATTTGAATGAACCTTCAGGTTAGATTAAACCATGAAAATATGATGTGTACGGTACAAAACTGAAAAAACACTAAACTTAAGGTAACAAAATGATTTGGCAAAGTGAGATTATCAAATAAGGAAATGTATTCTAATGTACAACAAGATGCATAGAGAACACAAAAAGCTCACAGGAATAAAGCATGATATTAATATTTGTGTATTGTCTTTTGAGGTATTATTTTCTAGGCATTTTTCAGGGGCACGTCTCTTTAAACTTTGCAAATTTGCCAAACTAAAATAAAGCTGAGCTTCTGTTTTTACTCCAATTTCTCCAGTTTTTACACACCAATGCAAAAAAACATGCACACAAAATGTTTAATGCAACTTAAATACCATAGATTTTAATAAACAGCAAAGATGTCAATTGTCTAGTGTTACACATCACTACTGCATTTAGCCACATATAGTTATTTATTTGTGTCCAAGGACAACACCACAATTCAGCCCGTGAGCTCACAAACATATGTATTTACAATATATAATAAAAACGTACTTTTGTTTCTCTATTGACTTCACTGTTTAAAACCAAAAACTGCAGATTACTTTTCATTTCACCATAAAAAGCGGTGGTTTCGGCTATATTCTTTCATACAGCCTCTGTCTGGTAACCATGTCCATATTTACTGATGAACTTTGTTCATATTTATATCCAAACAGTCGACAACAGTGACAGGTTGATGGTAACGCTGTTTTGTACTCCTTTTATTCAGGAATCACCTGTCGTACGGTGCTGCTTCTTCCTGCCGTTTAATGCACGGAGCGATGCAAAGAGAAGGGATCCCTGCGCCGGGAAAGACATTTTCCCACTGAATGAAAGATAAGGTTTATCCAAGAAGTCGCTAGATTTGTCGCTATGCGCTTCTTCTCAACAAAAGCCGCTAGAGGGCTCGTAAAAGTGACTAAATCAAGAGACAGACTTCCTAAGTTAGAAACACTGTTTTGTGTGCGCACCTCCATGTGAGAAGCGCACGGCAGAATGAATATAGCGGAAAGGCTGATATGTGAAATTTTCTTCCCTGGGCCTGTGCCCATAAGGCCAATTAGATAATCCGGCACTGCCAAACAGGCAACCAAGTCTAAACAAACCAAGTTGCAGCTTTAATACATTTGTTAACACCATTCGTGTCTAATACATCACTTGTATGTACTGAAACAAAGTTGAATGCATTGTTAGGTATTTTACTATTATAATACCACCTTTGTTTTAGACGAGATTAAATTGTGCATGTTTTCTCAGACTCCACATTAAAATGTTCCGTAACAAATTTTGCCTCCTATGAAGTGTTATGCCACACATTTAAAACCCAATAATGCATGTAGATATAATACAGTTTTCATTAAAAAGCAAAGCTGTTACATATTCTGGCATCTGCGGTCCTCCACGGCACCCCAGTAAGAGGCCCTGAAGCTGCTCATAATGTATTGCTGTATTTTCCGTGCTGAATCAATGAGCTCGTCTCTAAACCCAGATTAAAGTCAACTCTGATCAGATCCCAGCCTGCGCCGAGAAGGAAATCCAATCTGGTCCCATAGATTCCTTTCAACAAATCTTGCTGTGTGTTAATGTGTCACAGTGGAGGCCAAAGATTCTGGGAAATGGGAGAAGAGAGCCAGGAAATGGGATTTTCTATACCCGCCATGCGCTGGCATGCGAGCTCCCTCTCTGCCCCGATCTCTGGTCAGGAAATTGAAATTTTAATTCTATTAAGGCGAAGTTGTGATGCCAGGTGCATCTGTGCATCTGACTTGTATTGGCCTGTAAATGGTGTGTCAGCCAAGTCTAAACTCAGAGGCCAAAATCAAAGCAGATTAGCCCAAAAGGACTCAGACACACACACCCACACCCACCTTCTCTCACCTCATGTCTCTATAAAATTTGTGTCTATACAGTGGAAGTGCCAGTGTTTGGTTACCAACATTCTTCAAAATATCTTCTTTTGTGTACTGCAGCAGAAAGAAAGTCATACAGGTTCAGAATAACACGAGGGTGAGTAAATGATGACAGAATGTTGATCTTTGGGCGACTATCCCTTTAAACACATTTATACTTTGTTGTGAGGCTCACATTTGTTTTCAAGCTTGCATTAAACAGAAAAGGAAAGATGAAAAAAAGGCTCTACGAACAATTGCTGTGCAACGTTTGACATTTTAATAACAGCCACATCTAAACTCGGTCCGTCTCGCTGATGGCACTCGCCAAATAAACCAATTAATTGGGTCATTTTACGAACCTATTACAACAAGTGATGTGCTTAGCTGACATCCAAGGACACCCTTGAGCAAAATTGAGAGCGGTTTTCTTTTTTCCCAACTGTTGAGCTTCACTCTATTAGTATGACTTGTTTTTCAAAGCAAACGAAAATGAAACGCCAGTCTGCCAAAGTAATATTGAACAAGAGCTTTGACATTGGGTGTCGAAATAAACTTTAAAAAGGCTCTGGTCAAATATTACAGAGAGCGAGCAGCTTTTCATGTGTCCGATTAGCTTCAATTAATGAGTGTTAAACAATCCCGCGATCCACAGAGTTAACAATGGCACCACGCTGACGGTTTATATCCATATCAAAGCTAAATACGTCTCACTCAATTAATTTCCAAACATAATGACCTCAATTTAGTGTAACTAGCATTTTATTGTCAAAACAGTGGTGAAAAACGCCAGCTGTGTGCTGTACAAAAGCAGAGATGAAGTCTTACTTCTGCCAAAAGTTGAAACATTTGTGTTTATTGTGGTGATGGTCAGAGATCTGACGCAGATGTGTGTGTGTGTCAGTGCGTGTGTATTTTGTGCTCTGTGCGTGGAGTTGTGTGTCTGTGTTTTTGCATGTGGGTGTGTATGAACCTGTGTTTGCGTGTCTGTATTCTGTGTGTTTACTTTTTTTGTTTTACTTGTATAACTTTAATGTTTTGCTAATAGTCAATGGCCCTGTTTCACAGACAAGGCTTAGTTTAAGCCAGGACTAGACTTTAGGATCAGAACCTTAGAAATTAGGATATTAAATGGACTTTTATAAAAATGCATTATTGGTTTGCATCTTGAGACAAAACAATGGCAGTGACATATTTTAAGATATGTCAAGGCAAGTAATCATCAGTTTAGACAGGTCAAACTTTCATTTAGTCTGGGACTAGACTTAAGCCTGGTTTGTGAAACCGGGCAAAAATGTTTCATGTACAGCTGCTTTGTAATAATGAAAATTGTAAAAAATGCAATATAAATAAAGTTGAGTTGAGATGGATCTAAAATCACCAATTATAAAATGTGTGAGCCACTTTCATATTTCGTTTTTATCAGTACATTGCACAGTACTCAAACAGTAGGTATACTGTATGTAAAGCTGAAAAAACGTTTGATTGCCATAACATATTGGAGCAGAGGATTGTGGATAGGCATATAATACAGGCTGTGTGTACAGTAGCGTTATTAAAAACAATATGCAGCGGCAAGGTTGGTTGCCTAAGGAAGAGGATTAAAACAGAGCTGAAGTAAACAACCACAACATAACGGAGAATTTACTTCTAGGCCATATTGTAGGTAACTGCATTATATACAGGCGTGACATATGGTATATTTATACAATATAAAAATATATGTCTTCATTTAGGTAAAAAACTGGTAAGAATTCCTTAAATCCAAATATTTCCAGCAATAATATGGCGAGGGAGAATTTTAGTTGAAATAAACATGAGAATTTAAATCAACTTTTTTAATATTCAGTTATATAACCCAGAGCAAAAACATGGAGAAAAGCAGGATTAATGCTGCTCTTCCAATGTGTGCAAACTCACCAAATTTTCTGTGACACTTGAGATGTTGAGGTTTTACTTACATTACAAAGGAAAATTGGAGATCATATAAAACCAAGTCTGGGACGCCCCCAACAGGAAACCTCTATATCAAAATATACAACATTAATTGTGGCTTCTCTAAATCATATAGTGACTCCTCCAAACGTCTGCCTATACGACACATACTTTGAATCAGCTTCTAAACCTCCTGCTTCAGCTGCAGGTATCTGAATTGCATATAAAGTGATGAAATTCCCAAAGCTCGCAAATTAACATTCAGTTTAATGCAGCTTCTATAGATTAGAGAAACATGCTAATAGTGCAATTCAAATGGGATCAAACAGAGCCTCCGTCGTACCTCTAGGACGACAGGGTCTGATGCCTCATTTAAAGTTTCTATTTGCATTTGATTTTCTGAAGTTAAGGAAATACGTCACCAGAATCACTACACTGAATGTCAACAACAGTCAAAACATTTAGGAGAAAGGTCGCTGGGGTGGTACCCTAAGGTTATTTTTTGTACCTTTACATGTACACAAAACATAATCTAATGCTTTGTATCAAATCTAATGCTGATACATAATAATGTGTACATTATTATACCATAAAGACCTATTGTGTACCTTTAAAGGTACAGGTAAAAGTTTTAAGCCCCTAATATTTAACTGGTACAAAATAGGTCCAAAAGGTCCAACATTTTGTGTGGTGTACCTTAAAGGTATAAAAAGGAATCTTTAAAGGGGTCATATGACACGGCGTAAACGAATATTATCGATTGTTTTAGATGTTATGTAATGTTTATACACAATTTAAGGTTGAAAAACGCTGTATTTTACACATACCGTGCATGTTTGTATCTCCACTTTGCTCCGCCTCTCTGAAACGTGCAGATTTTTTACAAAGCTCATCGCACTGAAAAGCGAGGTGTGCTATGATTGGCCAATTAACCAGTGCGTATCGATTGGTCGAAAACTGCAAGCTTGTGACGGACATGTTACTATATTTGGAACATCAGGTTCCAAAGCAATTGTACTGACAGGTCACCCACCTTACTTGCGTATACATTTGGGCGGTCTTAGTCAGATCATACCACAAACTGAAATGATTTGTGGGGGTGTGGCTACACGAGGCGTTTCAGGAAGGTCTGGATGAGCATTCGCTTTTAGTTAGAATGCATCTTTTGTTCCGACAATTTTACATGTCTAATACATGCATGGGCAACTTATAACACACCACAGACACAGAAAAACACGTATGCGCGCCACATGACCCCTTTAAGAGTACCACCCAGCGAGAGACCCCCTAACTGTGCTGTGTATTCTGAGCAAAAGGTTATATTTGTGAGCAAAATATACATCACAAAATCTTACAGTAGCAACATGAAAACACCTACACTTACAGTATATAGCTGTCTCTACATATTAAACAAGAAGTACAAGTGCAAAGCCCTTTGGGAAGTGTTATTATAATAATTAATAATTGATTTGATGTATTTACTTGTTTTCTTTAGTAAGGGAGAAATCCATTATTAAGCCACTTTAAGCCTTTTATCACCAGAAGAAAGCTATAGGCCCACCATAGACCCAACATGTCTTCCATATTACCAATTTTCCACAGAGCTTTTCTTCCCTGATGTTCTTTTTCCACCGGCTGGGTGAATCTTTACAGTTTGTAGCCACGCTCACGCTGAGCTTGTCAGGAGAATCCAGTTCTCTGTTTCAGCACAGCACATACCCCTAGCGTGTCACTTCTGAGCCCATTATCCCCACGGCTGGACAGAAAAGGACTGAGGGGAATAATGGAGTACAGGCTCCGCACGCCAGGCGACAAATACTGAGGCTCAAACCGACGCAATGTTGCCTGTTACTTTACATGCGAAGACAACGCATGTCTGTTTGCTTCATAGCTTACACAGTTTTTCAGCAGACAATTCATATTAATTGGATAGAGTGATGAAAAAACAATACTATGACTGTCTGCTGTTCTTGAATAGTCTAGAACAAATGTTCTCATGGTCGAGGGATAATAGTTACAGAAAATAATTAGTAACAGACTATTTAACTCCAGACAAGCCTTCAAAAAAGGTTCAAGCTGTTATATCAAACCTAGATTTCTTTAAATGATAAAAAACAGGGTTCTTTAAGACAACAGTGAACTGCAAAAGCAACACAATTACATCCTATAATGTCATTTATGCAAGAAAAAAAAAAATTGTGAGGAAACAACACAATCTCACGGCAAAATCGTAAGAATATTACGATGTGGTCAATTAGTATGAATTCGTACAAACTCATTTGTTCAATTTTGTACGATTTGCTTTCGCGCCAGTGACGTTAGGTTTAGGGGCGGGGCTTCAAACGTAAAGATACGTTTTTGTACGATTCACAGCGTACAAATTCATACAAATTAGCCACCTCGTAATATAGTTATGAAATTTGGGTGAGATCAGGTTGGAAATGTAGGACGGGACCTGGTTTGATACACCAGGATTTATTTGGACTGTGGATGTTCAGCATAAATATAATTGGATAATATTATTTGTCCCTGCCCACAATGCCTTGGTTATGTAAGCAGAAAAAAATACTTTTCAAAAGGGAAAAAGTTTGTGTATATTCGTATATTATTAATATTAAAATATTTTTCATATTATGTATAAGAAAAAATGAAAAGGCATAATTAATTGAATAAGATATATTAAATGAATTATGTTCTTTCACTTTTCTAATACATAATATGAAAAATCAATCAAACCAATTTTCCATAATACATATAAAAACAAGTTGACAATACAAGCTTTCAGAATGACCAAACTCTCTTACACATGAGCACTAAAACAAGAAACACACCAATATCAGTGCATCTAAGGACAACTATGTGCACTAATAAAATAGGGGGAATTTTGCTGTGTATCTTTGATTCTATGCTCTCTTTAACTTTTAAACCAGTTATAATGAGTTTAGAGAGAAAGAATCCATTCAACTCAGCTGAATTAGATCATTTTCTAAGAAAAAATGAGACAGAAGCAAAACGACACAACCCTTTTTTATCACAGCTCTTCATCATAAGGAATCTTACGACAGCTGTGTGATGTAAAGGGGAACAGAGCTGACTGTTCTCCCAACACCTTTATGTTTTGAAAATGAAAAATGACAAAGACGGACGACTCTCTCCCCAAAACCGGAGGATCTAAGCCGGGACATGTGGGGAAATAAGGGGCAGTTGAGCGATAACGATGTTGTTAGTGTTCCTTACCCACAATTCACTTCTCCAGCACGGTTCGGCTGTGATGTGTTATTCTGAGGAGTTTCTGATCCTGTGAAATCATGTGACGCTGGCAGCATCGGCGGTGGCTTTGAGAAGTCATCAGAATGCACCGTGAACCGGTCAGCTTGGAAATGACAAATGCAAAAGAGTTTTTCTTAAATAAATTACCAAAGCAGTGAAAACTATCTCGCTGCCCATCACTTGCTCACTCTCTCTAAATCATTATTGCTTTGTAAATTAAACTAGTAAATACAAGATAAATAGATCAAAACAATCAAGACACCTGTGTCTCTTTAAAAGGTTCACCAAATCCTTCTGCGCCCTTAAATGCGCAACCACAAAGGTTCAGTTCTCTTAACCACCATTCTGAGACTCCATGTTATGTTTGAATTAGTCTCAGATGTAACACCCACGGACCGTTGTCTGATGCATAAGGCACACTTTTCCGGAAACAATTCAGCACGTTCAAAGTCGTCATCTGATTGGTTGAATTTGACAGGATTTCCGGGAGACGTGCGTGTCAGATCAATGTCAGATCAATGTTATCCCAAAAAAGTAAATGTAATGAAAAATGTAATGTAAAAATTGAAAATGAGAAATAAATGAGTGTTCTGTCAATATTGACTCATTCTGTTCCAAACCTGCCTATACAAACCTCTATGTTGAATATTAAAGTTTACATTCACTAATAACATCATCTTGTGTGAGTTTTTACACTTTCTTTATTAAATCATTTACATTTATCCATTTGGCAGACGCTTTTATCCAAAGCGACTTACATTGCATTATCCTATACATTTATACATAGGTATGTGCAATTGATCCCACAACCTTGCGTTGTTTACGCAAGGCTCTTACCACTGAGCTACAGGAAAGGTTTACTTATCAAAAATATAATATTATAAATATTAAATATGCAAAGCCTGCCTTTAACATTCTTTGATGTTTATTTACTACGCAAATGTCTTTGTATCCCACTCCCTGTATGTCAACGGCACTTGAAATTCTGATCACAAACTGTCAAGGTAACATTATTCATGTGCCAATTCCCAACTGCACATGAATATGTATCAAGTACATATTTATGAATCTCAAGAAACAAGAAGGGGGCAAAAACATTGTTAAGTCATGGCAGATATATGGAATCTGACATTTCACATGGTAACACGTCAGCATCATTAATACGCTCATCAAAGTTCACGTCTCATGCCGGGCCGTTCCCAGATGGACTTATGGGTACTAATAATTACTGAACAGAAGTTCATTACATACTACACACGCTAGATCCGAAAGGAAAGTGTGAGTAGCATACCAAAATTGTGCCATAAAAAATCTACAGAAAATGGAGCCACACCCAACCACTACTAATCATAAAAAGCAAACAATTTGAATACAATTTATGTGCAATACATAATCGGATTGAAAAAGATTTTAGGCTGTACCTATTTTGAAAAACATCTTGAAAAGAAGGTAAACACATGATTCGCAGCAAATGAAGAGGACAGAAGCAATAACTGTCGACGCGTTCAACTTCAAAAACTCAGAAGTCTGCCGTGCTGTCTGGAAACGTAAGGACATATTTGATAAATATGAACGTGGGTCTGAGACCCAATGTTCATTTATCACCAAGTGGCAGAGACTTCCGCTCACCGCAGCACTGAATTCAGAAGCAAGCTTGCCAGTCAAAGTCCTTTCTTGCTTTCTAATCTGGCTTTTTATCAATAAAAGAGAGCTTACTGAATACAGAACTGCAGCGGCGTAGCGCAACCCGGTGTCTGATCTCACCAAAAACATCTTGACTGAGAGGCATCAGGCTGCCTCGTGCTTTCCAGTGCATTTTAAGTGGAACTGCAGCACTGGTGATGTTGCCTGCAGTGAGAAAACTTTCTTTGTTTTTTATTTAAAGGGATCGCTCTTTAAAAAAAATTAAATGTCATTTTTTACTTTTTAGCTCCAATCCAACTGTTATTTTTCTTGTGGAACACAGAAGTAGAATTATTGAAGAATCATAACATATTTTATTAGGGATGCACCGATATGTAAATTTTATCCGATAACCGATAAATATTTAACATTGGAAGCCGATAACTGATATATTGGCCGATCATATCTAAATTTAATATAAAATTCCCAAAGACTTAAACAAAAGGCAAAAAGTGGGCAACTGCTTTTATTTGAAAACATTGCCGAAAACAAGGTAACCATTACTTTTTTCTCCCTGAAAATCCCGTACCAAGCCATCTTTACACTAGTTAATGATTCTTTAACCTTCAAACTTTTCCGGTATTTTTTTTAATTTAATAAACAAATTATAGATGTTTTTCAAGAGCAACCCAGAAAAATGTTCTTAATAGTCACAAGTCTAACAGGTCTCAAGACATAAAGCATTCAGACAGCAGTCTGATTCAAGCAATATGCTTTTGTTCATATAATTCACACATGGATAAATACTGTATCTACATCAACAATGTTTTGCTAATAGCAGTAAGTGTTTGATCACGACAGAAAGACAGTACTGTACTGTATTTTAATTATGAACAGCATGCAGCTGAAGAAGTTTAAACAGAGGAAATTATTTATGATTTATCGGCTATAATATATCGGCCTAAATTTTATTATCGATACCGATAACATTAAAAATGTACATTTATCGGCCAAAACCGATATGGCCGATCATTTATCTTGCATCCCTATATTTTATGCATATAACAAGTAACTTTTTTTGGATAAACTATTCTTTTAACGTTACCGGGGTCAAAACAGCTTTTCCATTTTCTATCTTGAAGCGCTGTACTGACAGTTACCTAGAGATAACATGTAGCATTATAAACGATTCATTTATGAATCCAGTGAGGAGCATATCAATGTTAATATGTTATGTCAAAGTGCAGTCCAGATGGAAAACTGTAACGGAGCGATTTTCTGGTGCGTAAGAGAAGGCGCGAGCTGAGGCTGCCCGCCTCACGGCCTGTTTGAAATTCCACCCCTGCCTTTGCAAAGAGAAATAAGCATGCACAACCTACCCTAAAGCAATCCTATGGGAGGCAAATCATATTTCTGCTTCTTCTTGGCCATACGTGCATTTTAAACCGCCTGGGACCACCGCAAAACTCTGTTTGAAAGAGCTTGTGTTTGGTTAGTCCTGCACAAAGAAATAAAGAGGGAACACAGCCAAACTGGACTTGTGTGCCTAAAATGGACAGACTGACGTCATATAGGCATGATGGGAATCGTTTTTCTCAATGCCTATATGATCATAGTTTTAAAAGCAACCAAATAAACACGAAGTGCTTCTTTCTATATACAGTAAATGTAGCATAACTGATATATTATTAGTTGTTTGTAGAACTTTCCATCTATTTACTGAAATCTATGCCTATTTACAACTGCATTTAATCATATAACAATCACATAAACATAACCAAGAATATATATCATATTAAATATAATATAAATAAATAATATTAGAAAAAAACATTTTAACATGTTTTATAAACATCATATTTCCCAAAATATGCAGTTTATAGGCCGTTTCATCATTATTAAATAAAAGTGTGACGAAATAGCGTATTGACCTGCGTTTAAATGACAAGCATTGAAATGTTTTAGTTCTCTCCATGTCGGTAGGGTACAGGCTTTTAAAAACAGATTCCACTTCTCAGTTGACGGGGAAAGGGATATAGGAGAGGTGTGAATGACTCGCTTTTTGAAAGTGTTTAGTAGAGAGTTTAGTATTAATGTCTTACATGCAGGGTGACAAATAAACGTAAGACGCTGTAACACTGATAAACACATAAACGAAACATCTTTGCCAAAATATGTTTTTTATAATCGTAATGCTCCAAATGTACGTAACATATTCAATTATTTTAATATTACATTCTACATATTAAAACACTGTAATGACCTCTCGTTAAAATGACAAACGATTAAATGTTTTCATATCTTATCAATACCCTGTTTCAATTTAAATCTATTTTTAAATATGCAACTTCTCAATAGCACCTCTTTTGGGTTTTGGCTGAAGTATATTTAGGGTGATTTCTTCCTGCAGTAAGAGGTGGGGGTTGATGGAGGTTGTGTGAGCAGTAACAAAGAGCTGAATATTAAAAGGCATTTAAAGTGCAGGGCTCAGACAACTGGAAAGTATACCCTGGCAACATTCCTTTCTAAAATCACTGGCAAAATCACACTTACACAACATATTTCCGATCATTAATCAAACCTGATATCAATTATAGCATACATATAGTTTCCTAAGCTTAAACTGTGCTAGAAATCCCCTTTTAAATGTTGCTTCATGCGAATTGCGAGCGCCATCTCACATTGAGCCTTGCAAGTCATTCAAGAACCGAATTATTTCGGCACGTAGCCGTTTTAAAATGTATTCCAAATAAGATGTTTAACTTGTAAGAAGTGAGCTACAAAACAAATAGACCGTTTCTGATATTTTGGTGCGATGCGAAAAATATTCACAAAGAAGTTTCTTGCCTCGCACCGCACTGACCTCAGTTTGCTTGTGGTCGATTTAATATTATGATCAGTTTTAACTTTCTAATGGTAAAAAGGTAGTTTCTGAAACGAACGATGAGCAGCATGCGTCAAACAAAGAAACAAAGAAACAAACAAACATTAGAGCTCTGCATGCAACCCAGCACTAAATGAAAACACTCCTTATATATTAAAAATGATTCAAACCGAATAAAGCAATGATTGAATGCATAACACTAGTCATAAATACATAATTTCATTTAACAAGGGTTTACATTTTAAATTTACTCTATGCTCTTTTTGGTTAAATACCTACTGTATAAGAATGCTTGTTTTATAGCGTTTAACATTTTTTTGTAGGGGTTCTGGGCTGGCACCATTGGGTAGTAGGTTGTTCCCTATAAGAACTCATTTGAATACTGCAGCATTTTCCCAAAGCTCTATTTATCACAATGGGCTTTCCCAGGATCAAATATCTCTGATAAGACAGTTTCCAAGCACGCAACTTCCAGCAAAACAAAATTCCTGTGTGATGAGTAAACAAGAGACTCGAGAAAAATGTGATTTTACTAAAAACTACTTATGCAAAGCACACGGCATCAAATCTTAGATCCTGGAAAACGCCTCTTCTCTAAAGCCACTTTTAAATCTTTCAGCATCCTTAGGAGAAATCCAGGCCCATGCGTCCTTCATCTTCAAAAACAAATTCCATCTACAACCGTTATAAATTCACAGAGAGAAATCCAATATCAGCAATATCTACACAAGTCTTAATGTGCAGGACCACAAAAACCAACATCTAGAACTACTACAGGAAACCCTGGTGAAATCTCCATTGGAAGGACGAGGGTTCAAAGTATCGTGAGAATTCAAATGTTTTCCTTTGCTTCCTGACAATTACCGGCTCTCTGTTGCGGTGTGTAATTTCTCCAAAGGCATTACCGGACAACCACAATGAAACCTTTTGAGTTTTTTCTTTGTTTATTCGCATTGCAGTCATTTGAAATCCATTATTCCTGCCGGTAACTCCATCCATCACTATTTGTTTCTTTAGTGTCACTGCCAAGCGTGACCAACCAAGAGACAAACATCATTATAGAGCCAGTATCACAGCCCAAGATGAAATATTTTAAAGTAGGGCCAAGTACACCAGAGCTCTGACATGAAAAACTGGCACTACAGACCACGGACAGAACTCTCAGCTGGAGAGGAAATAAGTCTAGATCACAAATACACATTAACAACATGCAGAGAGTGTTGGTCCTTCCTAATTTATCCTCATGTTCAGACAGCAAAAATAATCAGAGAATGTAAATATAAATAATGTGAATATACCTTATACAGTAACTCCACGACATAATGCATCATGACACAGAAATGTACAATAGACGTGCAAAACTTATTTTTATATTATGCAAATATTCAATGTTCTTTAAACGATGTCTTGCGGCTGTTTTATTTTATTTTCATGTCCAACATCGAAACGTGATGTAAACAAACTGTGACGGAAAATAATGCTCATCTGAATTAAAGTTTTTCTAAGTGACTAACTCTTGATAATGTCCTTGGGGCTGCATAAAAAGAACAGATACGGTGCTGAAATGGATGGCCTAATAGAAATACACGTGACGTTTTGTCGCAAAAATTCGTGGTCTGCATTTTTGCATGAACAGGATTGGGCCGTTTGTGGTGGGTATAGAAAAATCTCTTCAGGTTGACATTTTATTCCGCGGTAATGGCATATTCCGTCATACCACCCAGCCCTACTGTATATAATGCATAGTGTGCTGTATACATAGTGTACACATGAAACTGACCCAAAATGACATGAAATGAGACTTAGCTAATGAAACAAACAAGCATTAACTCAAGCTTGTCATAAGGACTTGAGCGCTGACACATGTGGGATCTAAAACTCTTGTGTTTATCAGGCAGGCTGACATGTTTATCCGCCTGTGAACGAAATCTTAAAATGTTGCTGTCGTACCAAATCGAGTAATGTTGAAAACACATCCGACGTTCACACCTGTAGTGTTCACACCTACAAACATCACTTACATTAAACACGAGTGTCTTGACGTCAACCAATTACACACGTCAGTTGAACAACTCGTGACGCTTGGAATATTGTTGGAAATTCTGTCCCAAATGTTCACATGGTGGCACAATTACCTTAATAAGATGAAATCTCGATTACATAAACATGTGCGTATTCTATGAATAAACACGGCTTGAATACATCAAAGCGTGTACAAACATCAAAGGACTCAAAATCATGACTGGGATCTTGGGATCGGTCATTAATGTTCCTGAATAAGGTACAAGTAAATACTCCCTCAGAACGTTCTTGAATCTTAATCAGATGTGAAGTGATCTATATCTGATTCATGAATAACCTTTTGCCATGTCTTAGCACGTTAGCTCAGACCCGCAGAAAAACGGCTTATGCCTTTGCAGAAAAATGACCTTAATTTCTAAGAAATATCATCCTTGAAACACACAGCGTGAGGTGTCGTCATACAGTCTAGTATGAAGAGCAGACGGCACATAATAAATCGTACGGTACATAACTGGATAGTTAATTAGACGACGTCCATGTCTAAGTAAGTATGACGTACTGCTATATATTGTGCCTGCCGTTCATTTTTCTCAAAGACCACGTCAAGTTCTAAAAACAAGAAGTAACACAAAGTCGTCTAAACATAACACTTCCGGTTTGTGTCGCTGCGTTCACAAATCATCATCTGCGTAACTCTTAACAATGCAACGCTTCACGTGAAGATGAATAACAACCCTCTACAAGACTTCCAGACGATGTTCCCAACAAAGAAAACTCATATCTCAGCCGTCCCGCTCGCAATCGATGCACGAGCATTGAGCGCAGACACCGAGGGATCAATGCGCCAGCTGCGGCTGTCTGCTTTCAGAAGAGAATCCAGCTGGGCCGGTTCTGATAGATGAAGCCGCTGTTTGGGGGGTTTCCTTCATCCACACGGAGAACTCCGTCATCCGTCATGTGGAACCTCCGGGGGTGAAGAGGATCGCAATATTTTCAGTTCATTTAAAAAGTCATCAAGACCAATCAAAGCAGGTGAAGAATGCAGAGTGTCAGACCCGTGCAACACATGCTTACGTCAGATCAATCTTACCCAACGCAATGCGCGGCATCATCGCCCTGTCGATATTCAGCAGGTCTAACTGCTACTTCGATCGCTGATCTCGATATTTGACCTGTGTTACGGTAAGTGCGTGAGATGAAGATAAACCGGGTTCTCTAGGGAACGGTGACATCTGTGCGGGTTGCAGCGTTGGCTAAAGAGGTGAGGCAGCCGGGCTTGCAGTTGTGCTGGCTGAGCAGCTTTTTGTTACAACACAGCGGCCCCAAAGGAACACGCGAAGATCATACAATGCAGCACAATGTCTAATTTCAGCGCAGGCGCTATTACTCATTGGGATGAACTGGACCTAAAATAGGGGTATAGGTTCATTAAGGGCACTTACATTCCTCATACCAGGACATAATCACCTCAGCAACTTTTGCTAATGAAACATGATTTGTTTTGTGGCCTTATAAACTCATAAAGGCTTCATTCGGATCAGATCTAAAATTAAATCTCCTTTCTATCTGTTGCCAGAAGTATGCATTTTGCAATCCATAAAATACACTGGATAAAGTAGCATTTGTTACATCATAAAGTAATGCCAATACAGTGAGGCCCGATTCACATTTCGCGTCTTTTCCGCGCGCAGATTCATTATTTAAAATGCGCAAATAGGGGGCGACGCGGTGCGCACATTTTTCTATGTCTATATCGAGATGGAAATAGTTCAACTTTCGGAGTGCCGTGCGTGCACCGCTGGTCATTGGAAGAGAGAAAGAGGTGAATAGGCTTGCGTTTTCCACATAGACGCGAAATGTGAATCGGCATTATGCTTTCATTGCATATGTTGAATTCAACTAAATTCGCAATAGTAAACTAATTCTGTAATCCACTCTATTGGTTCTCGAAGAACCTTTCAGTCAAAGGTTCTTAAAAACACTTAAAAAAGTGGATTCTTCCCGAAAGACGCAAAGATGTTACACATCCAGGTACTCGCATATATACTTTGATATTTAAAAGCCTTTCTTTACAGGGCAAAACACTAAAAACACCAAAATGTATCGGCCTTAATGAGGGTGCCAAGAAAGAACAATAGAGACAATGCAGTTAAATAGGACCACCTGTACCTAGATGTGTTTTTAGCATGTAGCCATGTAAACAAAGTTTTTTTTAAATATAAATATAATCATGTGAGAGCCTGGATGTGGAATATCTATTTTTATTAGTAATCGTTTAATAGTTGATTTTCCACCACAAAATCTTTTGTGCAGCAGAACAGTTATATGGATGTTACAGGTTCTTAATAGAACCATACAGCCTCACAAGCCTTATTTTGAAGTGTAACATTGGGGTTGGGAATCAATTCCAATTCTAGAATCGGAATCGAAAGGAATCAGAATTGAATACGTCACATTTTCATTTCTCTTATTAATTCCTGTGTGCATATTTTCAGATGTGCATGTATTAACTTGTGATCTGCTGTAATCTCAATAAAAGCCCTTATGAAAGTGAACCATGTTTTTACTATAGTATTTGCAGCAAAGCCCAGGAACCAATAATTTACCATGGTTTCATTGTAGTAACTACAGTTTAACCGTGATGTAGTTCAACTTTTATAAGAATCGAAATCGATAAGCAGAATCGGAATCGCTTAAATTAAAACGATACCCAACGCTACTCATAATGCCTTGGACACGTCCTCAAACACAGCAGTCTGGACATCAAACTTCGCTATCACACTTCAGTGGGAAGCTATTAAAACCAGACAACTACAGCTTAAATGTCAAGTGTGCCCTTTGTGTCCGCTTACTGTACAGTACAGACCACAATGATCTGGAATTGAAGCAAAGAAGTGACGTCTCATATCACACACACTGATGAATTAGAGATAGGTCACATTTCACTCCGCACCTAATATGTCTTAAAAGGTCACTGACACCACTCTTGAATTCCCACACCTTTCATGCCAGAAGATATCCATCAAGAGCTATTCTGGCAGCTTATCTGTCCTCGACACAATTCTTTCTAAAGTCTTCCATCTCTCTTTTACTGTGACGCAAATCCTCACCATCAGGGGCTTTGGAAGCTCTTTTTCTGTTAACTTTCCTTAGAAGACTGTCTTATCAGAGCAATTCATCTCAGAGCACCCTCCTCCTCACGGGCTCTGGTAGCCTCCAACATGTGCAGTAAATACAAGCCATCCAAACCCCTGTTTAAAATAGGTCATCGGCCTTTCTGCCCTCGTAGCTTTTTATAGAAACAAAAGCCATTCTTTCAGACGTGCCGCTTGTTTTGTTGTGCGATGGAAGGATGCTCTTTTCCGTAGCAATAAAAGCATGCATTTTTCAAACCTACAGACCTCTTTCACAAAGAAAAATGTCCAGAATGCGATAATGGAGTCGTTTCTCAAAGAACTACAGTTGCTTTTCCACAGCCCGCAGTTTCCGAGTATTGAATTAATAAGCATTTGAGAGTACTTGTAATGACCGATGATTGGAGAGCCTATATCAAAAGGCACTTTGTACATCTATACAAAACATTTCAACAGTGTTTCTGCAGGTATAACATTAAAATTTTCACTTGAAAACATTCTACCTCTGTTGAGGACCTTTGGTGGGCGGTATGAACAGAATCTTTGTATGAGTAACTTTATATAATGTTAACTGTACAATGTCGTTTTTTCTGCTTAATGCAACAACGAAAAGATCTGTTTTCCATGTGAAATTAGGTCATGGATATATTTGGTGAACAAACATCATTTTCTTGTAATGAACACAAACAAAATGATTGATGATATATGACTGATCTGCTCTGCTCTGGCACCGAATAAGGAAGATAACTAAAACTACAAAGATAAAGAAAAATCTAAATTTTAGAGAATATCGGAGGGCACATCTATAGCAATAACGAAACAAGGAATGATATCGTTGGGATTATTATTTTTAGAACGATTTTTCCAGCTGACGAATGCTAAAACAAACTTCCATTCAAAATTTTATTAAAAAAATGTATTTATTACAAATTAAATTAATAAGTGAGTTTAAGCTTAAAACAAGAAAAAATCTACCAATAGATTAAGAAAAACAAACTTGAATTCAATTTATTGAATTAGTTTGAAATTGTTATGGTGTTTAAAATGTTTTTGTTTTTCATTAAACAATCTTAACTCACTTTGCGTCAAGTAAATATATCTTGCTTTAACAAATTGTTGATTTTTACAGGAAACCAACAAAAAAAGAATTTAAACACATACCCTGCAAAAATGAATTTCTTACTAAGCGTTTTGTCTTTTCTAGTACAAATATCTGAAAATTCTTAAACCAAGATACATTTACTCGACCAGAAAAGTGGCTTAAGATATTAAGTCTTGTTCTATGAAAAATATACAAATTAACTTTACGTTTAAAAAAAGCATAGAGCATATCTGGCAATGGGGTAAAAAAAACTTAAGGTACTTAAGAAAAAGGTTAAACTAATTTCAAGTTTATTTGTCTTACCCCACTGGCAGATTTGTTTGTCTTGTTTTAAACATAACCTTTATTCATTTATTGTCTTTCATATACCAACACTTACATCATTGTTCTTGGTATGAAAATGCCTCTAGAGCTTTTAGATATTTTGACTAATAAGCAAGACAAAAATGCTTGGTAAGAAAGGATTTTTTTGCAATGTAGTTATTCTGATTTAAATTCTGATTGGTTCAGCCATTTTTAAAGCTGTAAAAAAATCATAAATTATCAACTCTAAACAGTTTCAATTGTAAAGACAAGTCACCGTCAAATTCCTTTTACTCATGCAGTTCCTCATCGTGAGCAGAAGGTGCTCTAGATCACCTGCTAAAGACTTCTGTTAGAAGTCACGTCTGCTGGTTTCTCACTGTCTGTCCACAAGATTTCTCGAAACCTATTCCTGAACCAACCCACCAGGGAAAACAACAAGAGTTTGACACGTATGCCGCAACACTGCTGTTAGACCGGGTGTAAACACGGGTGCGAGCCAGAGCGTTAGGCTCTAGACGGCAGATTGTTATTGGAGACGGCATTTCTGTTTTATCCTGTTAACGGCTGGCTGGTTTAATGATCTCTATGTTCTCATGCGCTTGCTATTGGTTGTCTCACAACACTTCATTGCACCGTCCCTCTCAGCTGAATTTACCTTGATCTCCTCTGCCTACTCTTCCATGGGTCTGACTTCCAGATCAAAGTTCACGGACCTGTGATTAAAACTTCAATTACACGAAAGCGGCGCTCTTCCTTCGAACTTCAACGGTTAAACCCATCTGCCCGTGGGCAGTTTCAGATTACAACATAAAAGCCTCACCTTTTTTCTTTTGCCAATCAAATCCACAAAACCTTTTATCTCACGATTGGACATCACTGATGTCTTTTTTCTGTCAACCATAGAGGTCCATAACTCTTATACTAGTCACTTCATATACATTCAGAGCATGGTTTTTCCTTCCTCGACAAATCATCAGCATATGCAAAACAAATAAATGATAATGTAAATGCATATTTGTTGTTTCAGTTAAAATGATGTATTTTAGCCCTGAGTTTTCATTATCTTTGATAAACAGCTACAAGATGCGGAAAATGTCTCCTGATGGTTCCTAAGGGCAGATTATGATTAATGTGTCTTTGTTTTCCAGTGTTGAAAGAAACATTATGGTACTTACACTGCAAGCTTCATCACTGTATACAACTCAACTTCCCAAGTTCAGACAACTGGTGGTGTTGTGGTCATGAACGAACACGTTTTTTTAATCTTTCATGCACTAACGCGTACATTTCTCTTTCCTTCTGAAGCATGTGACTGCTTTGATGGATTCTGCTTTGCATTTAGCTTGGACTTTTCATGGATGGAGCATTTCATTGGTCGGATCTACTGAACGATTAATTCACTGAACATCTGAGTAGAGGCAACTGACATTTGCGATCTATCCTGTTCTAGTGGTTATAAACGGTCGTCCTTTAATACATAATAAATGATAATCATAATTATTTAATATCTGCTATTATAAATTGAGTGCGAATATAATTGTGGGCCAGTTCCAAGTTCCAAGAAAAAATCCTGCTATACAAATCGCTGTTCTGTAATGAAAAGCAAAGTTGACTTAAACAGGATGCTAATTGTATAGTTTAACTCCGGTCCACCTCACAGTTTCACTTTTTATCTTGTTTTCTTTACTGATTGTCCAGAATGACATCAACATTTATTTCCCCACAGAGCAAAACTTCATTAGGGTATCAATACTATACAGACGGTTCATTTAATGGGAGTCCAAATAGCCTCATTTATGCTAAAATTGCCTCCATTCTGTCATTACGCTAATCAGACAATAAAATGAACTCCTTAAACAGGGATACGCAGCTATTCACAAGTCGTACCAACTTACAGTCGGTGTAGTTAAAGGGATAGTTCACCCAAAAATCGAACTTCTTTCATCTTCCCCTTCTTGTGTCATTTCAAACCTGTATGACTTTCTTTCTTCTGCGGAATATAAACAAAGATACTTTGAAGAACTTTAGTAAGCAAACAACACTGAACCCCGATTGACTTCTTGGTGTGGACACAAAACCACTGAGACATTTCTCAAAATATCTTCTTTTGTGTTTCACAATAAATTATTCTTTTTTGGGGGGGTGAACTATGCCTTTAAGTATTACTTGTTGCACTTCAGAAATCACACAACTGATTCTTTCGAGTAATGTCAATTTCTTACTTATACACTATAATATGTGTTGATTTTTTAAATCAATGAGTTTTGTTTAGTTTTCTTACTGACGAATAGACTCACATAATGTATTTAAGATTTTCTAAAGTTACAGTGTGTGCATGTTTGAGACTTGACAGAAAATGATGCAACGTGATGTTAGTTTGAGCCCGGCTTAAGACAAGAGAGCGAGTTCTTATAACAACGAACCCAACACTTCAACACATTAAAGGTAATGCCTTCTAACACTGCTTAGAACGTACGAACATGTCTTGCCGTATGCTATATCTTCATTAAGGTAAAACTGTCAAAGCAGGTCTTAAAGCAGATAACCCGTCGAAAATCGTAATGGCAGCGAAATGGCAAACGTGCTTTTATCGGTCATCGTCTTATCATGGCATTCTATATGCAGAGCGCTCAATCTAGAGGACACCTTGGGCACCAGAGACGCTCTCCTGATGGTATCGTAAGTCTGGGTGACATTTCCAAACTCAGAGTGGTAATTTCTCTGTCTCAAGGCCCTAGTTTCATTACGTCTGCCTGGCTCCCTGATTCGGGCTAGTTTTATGACTTTCATAATTCCCAGGCCTAACAGTGGCCCAGGTTTCATACACGTCCGTCTCGCCATCAGCCGCGCCGAGGACTCTGAGATGAGTGCACACACTCTCTAAGAGTCAATTTGGCTGCTGCGAAACTTTAAAGGAGTCTGATATGACGCTCAAACTCCTGACTTTGACATCTTTACTCCCAACCACACCAGGTATTTCATCCAACCTGCCTAAATTTGCAGTAATAATACGGTGGTCCCTCTCGAGAACGGACGGATCAGTCCGTCTGCAATAAAAAGCTACTTCAGCCAAATGACCGATATCTCTAAACGCATTCGAGATTGCTCTGAAAACCAGTCTAGTCAGAGCGCATTTGATCTTACATTTTTTTTTTGCTTTTACTTTTTCACTCAGCAGGATAAATTGACAGCCACTAAACTAAAGGTCATCCACGAAATTGTCTTGGCAATACAGGCGCTTTCCATTCCTCCGCACCTCCCATAAAAACCCAAGACAGGTTGTTTATGCCGACACAAATCCTAAATGATGGCTTTACGACAAGCGTCATAAAGGGAACCGGGGCCCGAGTTCATCGATTTACACATTTGCTTATTCATCTTGGACATTATGCGTCTGTCCCTCGGCGCCACACGCACGTCACATATTCAAAAGCAGCCACTTCTGGCAGACGGGAGAAATAACGCCCGTCTCTACTCTGATACGTAAACAAATGAGTGACCCTTAAAGACAGTTCCAAAGGACTGTTGACTCTCCCATCTACATTTACAAAGATAAATGGCTTGTTAAATCGGAAAAAAAGCCTTTTTACGAGATCAAATTTAATGGAATTGACAAAAAAAATCTGTCATCATGCCTTTCAAAACCTTTATATGGAACACATAAGAAGATATTTTGAAAAATGTCTTTGTGTTTTTGGAAGTCAATGTGGGGCGATGTTTGGTTACCAACAATCTTCAAAATACTTACGCAGAAGTCCTACAGGCTTAAAATGATGTAAAGGCAAGTAAATGATATCCCTTTAACTTGTATTGGAAAGGCTTCCCTCCCAAGTCTATGCCAACGGATGTTCCAGCACTTTACAAACTCCGTCTTTTTAAAAGTTCACAAGTCTATTGATTTGCCTCTTCTAAATGTACGCTAATGGATTGTTGAACTGTTTTTCTCCTGCTACCCGTGACCCTTTTAAAACTTATCCGGGACTCACTTTTTGGTCACATCCCGCCCATTAAGAGCCACTGTTCCACTTCATATCTACTGTACATAGCCTACTTAATAACAAAGGCTGTTTGGCAGGAATGGAAAATTGTAGCTTCTGTTCTTGTGTCTAAATGTGTCATAGTTGTAAAGTTGTTTACTATAGGCACAGCAGACTGGGCAAACACTATGAAAAATAAGCCAGTATCTTATAGCGACTCCACCAGCACTTTCTCTCATGCCAGCTAGTACAATTAGATTAACACCGCCGTCATTATAGTGTTTGTCCTTCCCACGCATTCCTCATTGTGTACAGGCTCATGAGAAAATGTTCTACAGAGGAGCAAAGCTGCTACAGCCAAACAGTCCACCGACTGCCTGTAAAATGACAGTTACCATCACACAATCACATTCATAAAGTTTGCTTTTGGAAGAGGGAAATGCTAAGATCAATATGGTCACAAAATGAAGTCTTGAGATCAATATGGCAGAGATCGTAATACCAGAATTAAAGTCCTGAATTGATGTTTTTGCATTGAATGGCTCGATTGTATGTATTGATATAAACTGTTTCTGCACTGATATGAGACGTACTATTTGTTAGGAATAATCTTATTGTTTGTGTACATCTTTTTTAATTGCTAATGAAAAAAGATATCAAAGGGAAGAGTTCACCCAAATGAAATTCTGTCATCATTCACCAACCTGTATGACTTTCTTTTTCTGCAGAACACAAAAGAAGATATTTCGAAGAATGTTGCTAATCGAACAACGGCGATACCCATTGACTTGCATGCTGTGTTTGTACAATAGAAGTAAATGGGTACCGTTGTTGTTCGGTTACCAACTTTGCTTAAAATATCTTCGTTTGTGTTCTGCGGAAGAAAGAAAGTCATACAGGGTGTGTAAATGTTGACAGAATTTGTTAATTAAATAAAGTACCTTTCATTTGTAAAGTATTTATTTAACTTAGTTATCATAAAAATATACCTTAAAAAGACGTTTATGTAATATAAATTAAACTCTGGAATTTGTTTTATATAAGCAAAACTAGCGTATTGTTATATTTAATGTTACCGTGATATAGAATTAATCATACTGTGATAAATGATCCACACACCCACCTCAAGCACACAGCATTGTGTTCGTTTATCTAGAAACCATCAGAAAAGTCTGTGATTTGTAATCACAACCCGTGAGGTTGGATGTGCGTCTTTGCAAACTTTAGGTGTGAGGATCTAAACCTGTAACGCACAGCGTGGGCGGATCGCAACCGGCACTAAAACACGATGAATCATGTAATGAATCACTCTGAATCCGCTATCTTTAACAAGCACACATCTGTGTGTGGCCCATACCGTGTTAGTCATTCATTTTAAAGAGACAAAGACACATTTAACCTTAATTACGCCTGAATTCATCACAACACTTCCTGACGCCTTTCCAAATCTCAAACAATATTTAGCTCTACGCTAAAACAAGGACACTAAGAAAAAGTTAAGGAAAAAATGCAAATTCCGCCTCATCAAGTAGAAAAAAAACAGAACAAAAATGTTGTGTTTTATATGAGACATATGAGGAAAAACGTAAGGATTAAATAATAACACATATTTCATTTTGGGGTAAACTAACCTATTAATAAACTCCTCTCATAATGACTGATTCTCATTATGACTGGCTTATCTAGAGTCCAGAAGCCATGACACAGCCGGCAGAATTAGCTACGCAGAGCTACAACGTGATATAATAGAGCCAACGCTATGTTCTCAAATCCCCTGTGCCTTTTGCCAGAGAAAGTCATCCATCAGGAGGCAATCAGATAGGGTTCTCAATGGCTGTATAGGAGAGAACTACCCTCCATTGTTCCACAGACACAAAGCAAAGAGTAGTGCATGTACGACCGGATCTCAGGAGAGCTCATTATTTTACTAAAAGGAGGGTCCAAGATACGTCGTCATTCAATGATATTGGAAACACCTTCGCAATAATAGAGGCTTACAAATATTTGGAGCTGCCTACTGTATATCCTCGGTGAGATCTTTATGGAGAGTTTAAGCGTTAAGGCCATTGCATATTGAGTCTGAAATTTGCATCCGAAAATTCTGCACGTTAAAAATAAATGCGACCTCATGTTGCGTCAATCTTATTTCCACACTGCCTCTTTTCGTCCGTCTTCGGACTGGGTTTTTCGCATCCGTGGCAAGCATTTTGAGAGGCGTTTTGACAATTCCGAGACACCGCACACATACGAAAAAACGCATACGAACATTTCGGACTGTATGTGCAAAGACCTTCAGAAGTTAAAGTAGGCTTTATCAATCGAGATGTTAGAATTAGTAAATGTCATATTATAACATATTTGATAAAGGTCACCTCTTCTGAGTTCCTTCAGGTCACGGGTTGTTAAAGTTGTCAAATAAACAAAGCGGATTTTTTATGTAAGTGCCAATAGATAAATTTCTCGTGACTAAATTATGTTTTTATCAACGCTCACATGTAGGTTGTTGATAATACCCCGTGGGTCAAAGAGCATACGGGTCACATGACCATAAAACATGGCGGACGCAGTATGTCCGAAATGTATTCCTATACTCCCACTCATACTATATAGAACGTACTGTTAAACGGCCGATAAGTATACTTATTAAAATTCAGTACATACTGTCACAGTATACGATTTCGGACGCAGCAAACGTGATTTTTGCAGGAGACTGTAGCTGTGCAACTAATGGTCCCTCTACTGTCATATCTACAGATACCGTTTTTTTAATAAGCCGGGCCAAAATTTGAGTCATTCACGTAAATGAAAGGACAGAATTAGAACATCCTGCGGTGTAGGATTTAATGAGTCTACATCTCACATCCCACAGACAGATAAATAGATGATGGCGGATCATGTGGGCCGCTGTTCCTCACGGGAAGCTTGACACATCAAATGCAACTCAAAACTTTTGCTTTGGATCTGTTTATGTTGCTGTATTCCTCTCTAATGCTTTGTGCTGCCTGTGTACTTCCTTTCACTCTTTCTTTAGCATGAGCTATGTATGAAAGGTTGCTAACAGGTTTTGTAGAAACGTTGTTCAGAGGAACCCACACGTTATTTCGAATCAATGTAATAGCTTTATCTGGGCATCATCTGCATTGGTTTCTCATTTGTGGTTAGATATCTGCCAAGCTCTTAGACCAGCCATCAACAAACAAAGAACATTAAAAGCAACAGAAATGTGAAACTACAAACCGTAGTCAGCAAAATCTGACTCGCATTAAGACTCACATGACTTTTTGTCTGTGAAGTGCAACATTTTTTTAATCGGTCCTAAAAATGTAATCCAGTTGAAAAGTTTCCCTGTGATTTTAAATCTGGAGTTGTATACACCTACAAGCAAGCAAACTAGATATTCCCAAGCAGTACAGCATATTCTGGATATAATTGTCTGGGACATAATCAGTTTACGTATTGCTTTAAGAAGTAGGCCTACTGAAGTTTTGACCACAAGGTCTAGACACAAATCTCTAAGTACAACTATTCACTGTACCACTTTTTTAAATGCTTTTTCCATGCTAGTCTATTACTGTAGCATCACCTATTTCAGACAAACCTGCTCCTAAACAACTAATTAAAACAAAACACTTGGATCACTGTGGTTGATGGCTTATGTGGGTTCGGTGGCCTCTTGGTGTCTAAGTTGCCAGTTCAAAGCCCCGATCATGCAAGACTACAAACAAAACAAAATATTCAGACATCAAACCGATTATAAAACGTTACAGTCAGAGGTCACATGTTAAACCATCAGTAGATTGGCAGCTATGTCCAAAAATCTGTCCTCTTCATACACACACCATCCCATCATCAGACCAAGAGCCAGCAGACATCTCCCTCAAAGTGACAGGTGGCATCACCCAGGCTCGACGTAGGTGTTGGGTGACAGGAAGCTCACCGTATTTTCTATTCATTATTCAGCACCGGCAAGCCAGGCTTTTAACCACAGACCCCCATCAGCACAGCCGGAGTCAAGTCAGCTACAGAAATCACTGACCTCAGCCACCAAAAACACCAGTGCAGATCAAAATTGAACTGAATGAACTCCAATGAAGCAACTAAGACTACTTGACTGAACGTTTTCACAATTAAATCAAACTTTCTCCTAAAATCAGCATAGGAACCATGAAAAAACTGCACAGTACAGTTTTGCTGGGCTTTAACAAAGTAGATTTGATAACTCTGCTATACGTTACTTATGAGAGAACAAGTTCATTGGATGCTGACAGTCATTACATACCGACTTGGACCACTTGGTAAATGAACCATGACATCTTTCTGCTTACATCACATCATGTGAGCTGCTAGATCTCTGTCAGCCAATCTTAAAAATGTTACCACATCGATTTACTTAAGTGTAAAACCAACACCTCCATGACTTCATGTCACAGGGAGAGCTTTCTCCCAGCAGATGTTAACTCCATCTGTCAGATGTTTTGTTCATATGTACAAATGCTACGGGCAGAATTCAGCACTCTTAGGACTGTCATGTTGGGGCAGATTCACTTGCCATGCTATAAACACTACCTAAATAAGACATATGGCAACATTCAACGTGCATGCTGTTCCCTCATAATACAAAACAACCAAAACTACATTAAACACAGGTTCATTGGTAAACCATGCTTCTGCTATGAAAATGTGGCACAACCTATATTTCAAACATCCAGGTGCATGCATGCAAATAGAAAACAAACAACTTTTAATATGCAATACTACTGATATTTCCCTGCAACTAATGATAGTTTATAGTAGAATATACCAGATTTTCTGGGCACGGAGATTATAAAAATGGATGAAAATCACCAAGATGTTACGCGTTCCATCCCCTAAAGCTTTCTACCATATCACAGGAACACACACATGCACACAGATATTATTCATTAATGTTCTTCTGCCCCCATGTGGTGGTAATATTCCTTTTGTGAAATATCCCACATTATGCATGAATCACAGTATTCTAAATCAATGTAGGAAACTACATTCTGAGGCAGTTAATGGATCAGAGACGTTGCAGATGCCCTGACAGTGATGAATATGCTTTCCTAAACAACCATCAACAAATATTTAAATCGGGTAATAGCAAATTTTATCTGTCTGAGTCTGTTAAAATAGCCGGCATGAAAAAGACTGTGGTGGTATCGTGGTACATTGACGGTTGAAGGTCGAATCACCATGGTACTTTGAAATATACTATGGCATTTTTTCCCTACTTTATTTAAAATTAAAAGTGCGTCAAAGCACATTAAAGAATACACTGAAACGGTACAATGTAAAAGAATGAAATATATATGAAGAGTTCATTTGCACATTTATTACAGTATTTAGGTTGGGTTCCAAGTAATTCTATGTAATTCTGGTCGGGTTGTTTTGATTATATATACTAATCAAAGGCAACTAACACAATTAAACATGATAAAAACATAATAAACCAATAAAAAAAATGTTAGTACCGTTTTTGCAAAAACTATTCATGTGTATATATACACACACACACTATGGTTATTACATTTACATTTACATTTACATTTACGCATTTGGCAGACGCTTTTATCCAAAGCAACTTACATTGCATTATCCTATGCATTTATACATAGGAATGTGCAATCCCCTGGGATCGAACCCACAACCTTGCGTTGTTAACGCAATGCTCTTACCACTGAAAAGTAAAATGTAAAAGTAAAATGTATTACTATTATTATATAAATAATATGATGATTATTATTGATTTTATATATTATTATTTTTACATAAGAATAATAAAAAGTAATAAAAACAACAAAACCAATGTATAATAATAAAAGCTATAATAACTAATAAATCTATGAAAAGTTTAAAAATTATAAATATAATACATAAATATATAAAACAATAAATAATCAATTAAATAATATATGTGACAATGGACCACAAAACCAGTCATAAGGGTCAATTTTTTTACTTTGAGATTTGTACATCATCTGAAAGCTGAATATATATAACACAACACAACATCACATCACATAAATATGTAATACAATATATATAATAAATTAAATAGTATATATCTCATATTATAATAAATAATTGTATAATAATAAATACAAAAGAGACTCAGATGCAAGTATGATGTTAGTAGTACATTTCCATCCATCTAGTGTTAAAAAAACCAATGTAGTCCAAACCAATGTAGACTGTTCAAAACGTATCAAATCCAATAAGGGCCAATGAGTGAGCTCACCATCACCCAGGGCACCTTTGTAAATAGAATTGTTATCGTTGGGTAAACACATAGGCCAGCGTTTCTGCAGGTTAAACACATCTCCGTGGAGTGCGCGGCTCTATTCTTGCCAGCAAAAAAGATGATTTAGCCCAGCAAGGTTAGACAGAAACAGAGAGCCACCTGTGCTGGAAAAGATATAAGGCTTTTTCATTTTCATCCACTTATGGGGTAGGTGTAAAACCAACCACAGCAGAGAGCCATGGCTCCCAACAGAGCGCAGCGTGTTTAATACATTGATCTGTTAATGGAGAAAACAAACACAGCGAACAAACATCGTTTTCATGTCATGAGAACAAATGTGCGGTTTTTAATAGAAAACTGGATGAGAAATAACGTCATTAGGAATTATCTCTCGTCCAGCTTATGTAACTGCAGCCAAAAGCCATGTTTGAGGATTAGGCTACTGACCCACAAGATGATGCTCTCCGGGTTATACGCACAATCCAATTATAGTTGTCAAAAACAAAGACTACGGAGATTTAGGCAAATATGAAACCGATAATTCCAGCCCTGGAAGCTGATTGGTCGATACAGCCCTGACATGTATATTGCTGCACTAACAACCATTTATAGCAGTAATGTTGCAACTAACATTACTTCCAGATATTTGCAAAAAAGATCTTCCTATCCTTTCCCATTGTCAATCATAATGCAAAGTGCAACTGAAAAGAACATCAAAGCAGGTGTGTTCTGTCACTAAGAGCAAACTGCTGATGGCAGACCCACGCCTCTCTCCCAGCGTGCTCATCCATGCACACCTGCAATGCTGGATCAGCTGTTATAAAGAAAGACGCTTATTTAATCTCAGAAAGAAGACGTTTATCTACTCTCATTTCCATTTACTTAGCCAAGTTTTGCCTGTGGGAAACTGTGGACCACCTGATTAAACATCTGGGTTGTGTAACAGCTATGATGTTTGGCTAAATTGTAATGGAAAGCAATAAATCTAAATGTTTAGAAGCGAGCCGAGTTCTGCATGTTGGTTTTGCATGACAGATTTTTGATTACGGCACCATTTTCTGGCCAAGAACTGCCCACTTGAACAGGACAAGAGAACATGACTGACACAATTTGTGACCAATCAGAGTTCGTTTTGTTGTTGCATGCCAACTCCTGAAACAATATTTAAATAGACTGGTGCAGGGATGACGTTTCTTTGAAGGCCAACCTGGAAGTTCGCGCCACACTGGTTCCCTTGATCGAAAGCCTTTATATTTTTTCCCATAGACTTTTGGAAGATTGCAAAAATAAGCAGTGCTGTTAACAAAGATCAAGATAATCTTTACAAACTAACACAGATATTTTTGAAGCCTAAATACAATCGGCAGAAGTAAAAAGCTAACATGAGGATATAAACAGACGGTCGCTCGATGTCGACGTCACCACCACCGAGCCTCTGACAACTTTTTCCAACTTCCATACAAAAATATGTCATCTTCGATTTTCTATAATTGAACAGAAATGTTTTTTAAATAACGGTTTATTCCATACAAAAATCACTGAGAACTTGACAGACGTATGTGAATACTTTAGTTTATCCGAAAGTTATAGTAAATAGTAAAGTAAAACTATAAAGATTATTCCACAAATATAGGTCAAAAAAGAACATGCATGCTTGTGGACAGCCTTTGAAGTGGAGGGTTCTTTTGAATGTGAAAGACAGATATAGTTCATAGAGTAATAATTGTTTAGGGAACCAAAAATGGTTGTTCTATGGGATCTCTGTGAAATGTTAAACTAAAGTTAAACTACTGTTCAAATGTGCTAAATAAAATACAAGCATAAAATGACCCCTCCATTTTGTGTTGCACACTTCAACAAAAGATTACACGATGGTCCAAACCGAAAACCAGACACCACTTTCTTTAAGAACCACCGGTACAAAAGTCTCAACACAAAACAGGCAGGAACACTTTACTTTTGTTGACATTCAATAAAATACAGCGCAATATCTTTTCACCTATCTACCGAGAAAAGGCCCCCGGGGTGCGAGTAATGCACTTGTTCCTTTGAAAACGAGCTCGTGGAGCTATTTTTCATGTACTCTAGCTACAAATACAATAAAAAGATAGAGAAATGCATCAAACCCATTAGGTTTTGTTAAACCTGGAGCTTCTAGCTGAAAAAACCTTACATGTGAACAATTACTTTCATCGTCTTCTCTCAACACGAAACGGCAACCCAGAAAATGACCAAAAGGAATTCGTTGCAGGTGGATTTGTAAGGCTGGAAGCAGGTAGACGATCGATTTTGAACAGCGCGTGGCCAGTGAAAGCTGAACGTGGGTTGGGGCTTTAAAGGAAAAGGATTTGATCTGCCATCTCTCTCTCTCTCTCCGCCGTTCTCTCAGGCTATCCAGTTGTTTTGTAAGGCTATTAGCGCAATCAGACAGCACCTGCAGACTTGGACGTAGAGCAGGTGAACACAAACAGGATTAGACTTGGCAGAACCGTTATGGCTATACTCTTGAGAACAACTATCTTGACAGTTCACTTTTGACGGCTGAGTTTTCCCTCAGAGCGCATTTGTTTGCTTGTAACAGGCTTTGAGTTCTTAAGGTACAGATGTGTAAGCCATCGATTATGGCCTATGCGCATTCCGTCTAGTCATTGGGCCATTGTTAGGCGAGCTTTGACAGCCAGGTGAATTCAAGCTCGGATATCAGAAGGAAAGAAAATCAATCGGATCTGATTTAACATCAACCACAGGCAAGCATTGCCACGTTGGTTAGAGCTGTATAATTCTGAAATCAAAGGTAAAGACTTTGTGGGTTTGCTGGTTCACCTTGCTGTCCATCATGAGAGGGGAGAAAAACAAAGATGGACGTGACGTGACAGACCTCTTTTTCAGCAGCCTTGGATCTTGAAAGGATTTTTTTCCACTGAATCTAAAGAGAGGTTGAAAAACCTTTAAGGGAAAGTTTACCCAAAACTAAGAACTCTTTCATCATTTTTTCACACTCGTGCCTTTTAAAAACTTGACTCGTATTCATCTCTGGAACACAAACAAAGATATTTTGAGAAAACGGTTTTGCGCCCATATGACATGAAAACTATGTTGTTGCTATTTTATGTTGTTGCTAAATGCACTGTAATGCTCTTGCTTTAGTCATTTTATCTGCTTGTAAAGCACTTTGGTCCGCCTCGGTGGTTTTTAAACGTGCTATATAAATAAACATTGATTGATTGATTGATTGAACTATCCCTTTAACCTTTTATATATCCCATGATGCATTGCTAATGACACGATCAAATAAAAAACTACATTTCTTTGCTTTCCTTCCAAAACCTCGGATGTCCAAATTCGCTGGTTTTTAGGAATGGAAAAACACTGTACTTTTAAAATGATTAAACACTGTGTTGACAAGCACTTGGTAATACATTTTATTGATTAGATGTTTGCAAAACAGTGAAAAACAAAGGGTGACTAAAAATACTGACTTATAGCAAAAAACACAATTTCCAAAATATGAGGTTTCGGAAGAACATCAGCGATTTGATTCTTGTCTTTACAGCAGTGGTTCTCAAACTGGGGGCCGTGGTCCCCTGGGGGGCTCCAAGATAGATCCAGGGGGCACAGATTTTGTGGTATTTTATGAACTATACCATTACATCATACATTTTATGCAATCAAACATTAGAAGATAAGATCACCAATCAAAATAATTTATATTCCAGCATTGAATAACTGAATATGTTTTTGGTTTAATAAAAATTCTAAGTTTAAGGGCCACAAAGCAATGCACCCAACACAACAGGGGCCTTACAACGAAAAATGTTGGGGAACCACTGCTTCACATTCTCTAAACATTACACGGCATTGGAAAATATCTATGAACAAATATATACAAACGGTTTAAGAGCATAAGATTCTGTCCTTCACCAACATTATAAAAGAGTAACCGACCGCTGAAATCACACAGATGTTTCCATTCTACAGAAGCACACACATAAATTATGAAGTTCATGGTAGGTCAGTGCGGAAAAGTTATTTGTTATCGTAAAAAATCCATATTTGTACAGAGAAAAATGGGATTTTTTTCCCTATTGTTGCGCTTTATTCTAAAGACAACAAAAGAGTAACTTGGCAAACTGGCACACAAGACCTCCGACGTGATGAATGTCCCTCTAGGGCCATCGTAACCGCTGCTTCAGCAAATCAGGCCAACACAGTGTGTGGTCACGGTGAGGTGAGCAGTCGGGTGCGAACAAGGAGACCCATGATCAAAACCAGCTTTGGTTTTTCCTTTCCAGCTCGGATCATTTATCATACCCGGTGACAGCACGTTCTGACGTCAAACGTCCCAAAACACGTCTAGTGGACAAAACCGTGGTGTCAGCAACCACTTCCTCATTTCCACAAGCTGTTTCATAAATCTCAGCCATGCCCTGTAAGAAAGTGCCTACAAACAACCTCGATAAGGGGAATTGAGATGTGATTGAGTGATCTAACTCTGATTTCGTGGACTGCGTGGGACTTCGGGGAGGAGAGGAAGGACTTGAGTGAGTGTTAAAGGCATTATGGGTCGGCCGAAGGGAGGGATCCAGCTCTGGTCAGACGGGGCGTTGGACGAAAAGCTCTTACTCGCATAAGCTCCGTGAGCCAAGCGAGAGACATGATGATGTATTACCTCTGGTGCCCGGTTCCATTGGCAGCACGTTCAAAGAGCCTTCCAACACCCCCTCCAGCACCAATTACAATTTAGGAGCATCCCTCTCCAGCAGGGGGCTTTTCTATTCAAGCTTCTCCCGTTTCGAACGCACACAAAGCCTCGTGTCAGTCCCTCACTCTCCAATCTGTCCACTCTCGCTCTTTCACTCGGTCTCTCTCCACAGTTCGCAATCGCTCTCTCTCCAATCATCACCTCACCGTCCCTTTCGCCAAACAGACAAAACAGCTCGCCTCTCCCCGCGGTCTAAAACATCTCTCCAGCGTGGAAACTGTAGTTTGTGTGAAGTGCAGTATTTATTATTACATCATGCATTATGTAGGCGCCATCTCTAGAAAGAGGCTCAATAATGTATCAAGTGAACGGCGTATCTCGTTCCCTGTGACTGCGGTTTGGAAAGTGGAACGTACGAGTATTGTTGAGTCTGATGTCGTGAAGAGGCCTATTGTACGCTTAACTTTCCTGGAATCACATTTGCACGCCACGTGCATTCGAAACCAAGGCAGACAAACAAACCGAACACGGTTAGTTTTTTCTCTTGGTGCACAAATGCTAATCAAGATCGAGCCTCGAGCGAATGTTTCACATGAAGTGCTTCAATCATGAAAAACAAATGAGCATTTGTGGCACGCATTAGTTAAATGTGACAAGCGAAGCGACGCGTGCGGAAACTTGAGTTGGGGAGAAATAAAACACACCTGTTCTTGTGAAGGCAAGCATTACTCTTACTTGTGTCTACTGTATATTTGACATTCCAAAATCTTTTCCTAACAGGCGTGCTTTGGCAAATGATTTTTGTGTCCACTCTGAATCCGATCAATATTTGATGTTTAATATGCTGGACCAATGAGATTTACAATGAGCTTTCCAATGACATTCTGCCAAAATCCCTGACTGAAGGAAAAACTTGACTTAAGCAAAACTTGACCAAAGTAATTTGAGGTTATTTACATGCTTTTTCTTGGTTAGGACAAAGAATAGGCATTCAGTTTTGGTAGTGAACCTGTGGAGGACAGATGTGACACTAATTCTTTAAAAATGTATTTAAAGGGATAGTTCACCCAAAAAAGGATTTGACTTTCCTTCTTCTGTAAAACACAAAAGCACCCATTGACTTCCGCTGTATGGACATTTTTGAGACATTTCTCAAAATACATTTTGCTTTTCACAAGAAAAAGAAAGTCCTGCCCTTTTTGAACAACATGAGTGTGAATAAATGACGACGGAATTTTAATTTTGGTATGAACTATCCCCTTAAAGGACTGACCTTAGCCATATCTAGAGATCAGAACATCTTGACGATGGGCTCTTTTGACTTCAGTCAAGTGAGAAACCACCTAGACACTGGTAACTACACAGCAGCACGCTTTAAAAACCATTCAGGACACCTTAGCAACCGCATAACAACCTGGCAACCGCGCACAGGACCCTAACATTATGCCACTTTGCACAGGAAAGTGCCACTAACATTTCTTCAGAAAATGCAAAATTATATTCCTGCACTGAACCTGTGTGTAAAAAAACATCAGCCACTATTAGAAAAAATGCTAATGTTCAAATGTGGCAGACACACACGCTGGATGTCTGACCTCCTGAACTGAATCAATACTTGTGTGTTCTCTGTAAGTGCTGTTGATAAGGAAAGCATTTCAAACGCCTAATGAATATGATTAAAGACATGCAGCCGTGGGTTTGGAGAGACTTTTAGAAGTAAATCCGCCATCAGGGGGTCTCCGCACAGCACACCGCACCTGTTCACCTGCAAAACATCCTGCATTGACATTTATGCTAATTGTTGGATCCCATCTGCATGTAGCATCTGAGAGCCACAGAAAATATTGAAATTTAGTAAATGAAACGCTTAATGATGTGAAGGATGTCCCTGCAACACATCTCCACGTGGCGTGCCTGTTAAACATCACGTAGCTCGGCGCGATTACTTCCGTCGTAATGGTTTCATAATTAGCATAGTTTAAATACACAGTACACAGAATCCGATCCCCCCAACCGACCCTTCCCTTCAATCTCATTAACTTTAAGTCAGTCATTTGAAGAGCTAAACAGAAAGCGATCTTTTCAGAGCGGTGTGGGTTTTCTAATATGACTCGCAGCATTCTGGCGTTCCTTTCTTCAGCATGGCAGATGGGAAATGGTGCTGATGACAGCTCAAGATCCCTGCACGCTCTGAGCTCACTGTACTGTGTGCTGCTTCACAGACACTTTTTATCTTTTATTGAACACATCGGGCGTAACCGGGTTGGATCCTTTACGATTCACGAGCTGGAATTTGAATCGACCATGACCCACTGGATGTTGGATTTGAAATCACAGGAGGAAATCTGCAATTCGAAGAAATTCATTCGGTATTAAAAAGTGTGACGATTAGAAACTATTATTGAAGCGTATTTGTTTAGAAATAAAGAAAATAGTTGAGTAAGTGCATACTGATTCCCAATAGTAAGCTTATATTAGGGCTGCACGATTATGACAAAAAGCTAAATTTCCAGGATATTGTAAGTGCGGTCGTCGATTAATAGAATTATTTTCGATTAAAAGTGTGATTTTTGACGTTTTTAAATAACTTTCAGTGAAGCAGCTGCATGCCATATTCTTTCTATAAACATCCAAAACTAAATCATATAATATAAAGAAAAAACAAGTTGTTAGTGAAACAAATGGCTAAAGGACACGTCAATGTATTCATTTTAAAGTCTCTGATTCGCCACTGTATTCGGTGCCCAAACACACTGCCGAAACGTACAGAAATGAGCACAAATGGACAGCTGTAATTGAGGCTTTTGGCGATTATGTACTTCTTTCACCCGTAATTGTAATCCCGATTAGCTTTTCCATTAATTGTGCAGCCCTGTTTATATAAATATTTATAATTTGAGTACAATTTGAAAAAAAAAACTAACAATTTAAAGTAACCCTGAAGTTTTATGCTTTAAAAAGAGATGGAGATATGAAAACAAAGGTTAAAAAAATTACATCTTTAAAAAACTAAATTCATTTACATTCATTTTAAACTTCCTTGATGGGATAGTTCACCCAGTGCTGTCATCATTTACTCACCCTCTTGTCATTTCAAACCTGTATGACTTTCTTTCTTCTGCAGAACACAAAAGAAGATATTCTTAGAAATGCTGCGGTACCTCTTCACTTGCATTGGTTTTCTGTCCATACAATAGAAGTGAATGGGAACCACGTTGTTCGGTCACCATTATTCTAAATTATTTTATTTTCTGCTCTGCATACAGGTTTGAAATGACAAGAGGGTGATTACTAAATAATGACATTTTTCATTTTTGGATGAACTATCCCTTTCATTTCAATTCCATATCCGGCTGACTTGTTTTTTCCCCCAATCATTTTTATTCACCCTTGGTCATAAGTGACCTCAGCAGGACGCAATATTCGCATATTTGAGAACATCTAAATGCTAATACAAACACAGACGGTGTAATATTGAATAAAAGGATTATGCAATGAGTGATAGGTTTAAATACAGCCTACTGCACCCTAATTGAGCTAATCCTTCTGCTTAATTAAGATAGAGAATTAAGCCCCATTATGCGCAATGATTAAACCTTCCTCTATCCTTCCCATTTCCTCTCCCGATCGAGAACTGCTGATATTTCGCAAAACAATATGAAGCAAAAACGGCCAAGCCACTTTAAAAACGTTCGTTTCCGACACGGGAAACATTAAACCTTCTTCATGATGGGGTACTGGTATGTAAGGCTCCTTACCGTTTGACCTTGCATCATAGATAAATTATGCACGTGTAATGCAACCCTGGTCTAACGCGAAGCCAAGTACTTTAACAGCACTACCTGTTCCATTATGCACAATCAAGCCCCATAATGGGCCTGTCGGCAAATAGCACGGGAGACGGCCATGTGTGACACCAAACACTCTTTGGCCCGGATGCGGGCACCCCTGCGATGTAAGCAAGGACTGAACAGAAGGACAAAGACAAAGCAGCACACACACACACGCTTATCACCAACGGTAAGTGTATACTGGGTAGTGACGACTGCAATTTGTGAAAAGTGTAGATGTGCTCGAACCCGTCGAAAAAGCTCTGACTGTAACACTTGTGCCCCAGTTGCAGCTGGCAGAAATTACAGGCCGGGGATACGAGGTTGATGCGTTCCACCAGATGAGCTTCATTACGATTCTGTGTTTTGAAGAGCTGTGGTCAGGACCTCACTGATCCCTGTTAAAGTTCTCCTAAATGAGCAAGCTCTCATCACAACCCAGAAGCCTCGGTCCTTCCCTTTACTCTGATGCCCGCATCAGCTAGTGTGTCAGCTGGTGAACCTGTGTCCAATTAAAATCTCTCTGCTTGGGCTGCTTCCCAATTCAGCTGCGCTGGCAGGAAGCGCGAACGCTCAGAAAGGACTAAATGAGAACGAGTGCAATCTCATTCAACCAGGCCAGCATTACTGATGCTTTTATTCTTTTGCGATTTGAAAGGTGGGGAAAGCACGGGTCTCTGCAGAACAAAATGACTTCAGACGTCTGGCGCTGTAACTGGTTTTGAGTAGCGTTCTCTTTTTAGTTACAGACACTTTTATTCAAAGTAACTTTAACTCCTAGTCCATGTCTGGGATTTGAACCCATGACGGAGTTGCGTGGAACAGGAACACCTATACCAAAATTGATTGCGTGTTCTATATAAAGCCACACTGTCCAATTGCATCTTATATGAGACATTAGAGGCCAAGCCGGCTAGCCACAACCAGACACCAAGACAAAAAACATTTTCTAGATGCGGTGGTATAAGAAAATCAATAGAAACACTGCAGTTGTAGCCCAGTCTAATTGTATCTCGAGTGAGGCTGTTTTACAAGGATCAACAGTGCTCTCTCATGGACACTTTTGGGAAAGGCTCTCCGTGATCAAACTGCCTCCTCTCCTTTTCTGTCTCCTATGTTACAGAAAGTTCAAAGAGGCCCTCAAAAGAAACTCAGACATCGTATCACTACCACGACCCTTACAAAAATGTGCGCTAGGAAGTATAGTTCATGTCAAAACTTGGATAGGGAAAATTAAATGAAAGACATACAATTAATAAGATATGAATATAAATGTTTAAATATAGATGTAGCCTCCATAGACATAATATTCATGCATAAAAAGAAAAAATGCAATTCACTTTGATTTTAAAAAGATCATTTCCTTGAAATGAATTTATGAACATAAATTACAACAAATACTACCACAAATGTGAAAAAATATACGCAGAATTTTAGTACCTGAGAATTGGGAAAGCGTATTCTTTATGCTTTTATACAGTCAAAGTAACCATGTTTTTTTATAGTAAAAGTACTGTTACCGTGTTTTTGGTAGATTGATAACCATTTAAATGACCATAGTTTCACTACAAATTAAAAAACTATGGCTATTGTCAGATCATGGTCAATTATTGTGCTTTACCAACTTAAAAAAGTAAAACCATGGTTGAAAAGTTATGACTTGGAAATCAAATATCTAAAAAGTCTCAGTAATTCAGAAACATTATACTGTGGTCTAACACTTGTACAGAAATGTTTACTGTGTAAATGTGTACAGGAAATATATGTAAAGAAATATATTGTAATTCTTTCTTCCTTGTAATCTACACATCTGTCATACTGCCATGTCGGTCGTCACCTACACCTACTGAGTGACAATAAAGGGATTTGATTTTGATTTTTGGTTTGACATCTGACATGAATAATGTTCACGCAGATTTTAAAACCTTCACGAGACATTTAATAAACTTCTCACACACAAACAAACAGCGACGAAATAAAGGAAATGAAGGTCAAACAGTGAAGTTTATACCTGCTCGCTCGTCGTCATGCCAACACGTCGAGTACACAGATGAGCGGCGAGTGAAGTTGAAGGGATTCACGTTTAAACTCGTGTGACTTTCGGTTTTTTACTTGATGCATCGCGGTTTTCGTTCCCTGTGAATAAAATGACGGCTCAGATACCGGATGTGCCCGCGGTACGGGTCGCGTTAGAGCATTTAGGCGAATTCGGTAAGGAACGTTCCTTAAATCTATAATTTAACGACTTTTCGAGTGACTTCTTGTGGTAATATGACTGAATCGCTTTAAATACAATAATTTCAGTGACATTATCGTATTAAAAGTATCTGTGCAATAGCATTGACGGATTCATTCACACCATACAGATAAACGATTGAGAGAAGAAGGTCTTTCACTTAGTCATGAAGCAAGTCTCCACCTAAGAGAGATAGCTGAAGCCATTAAAGATCTGGTATTATGAATCATATTTAATAAATAATCATTAAACAGTTTTAATAAGAATGTAAAATAAATTGGCGTGGTTGTTTCCTATAGGAGGCATCTAGACAAAGTGCACGTGAGAAACTTGAAGTTGAAACTATTGAGACAAGCAAACTTCGTCATCACACCTTTAAACTACAGGATAATATTACGAGTGAAATTTCAGGTAGGTTTATCTTTGCGTTTAATAAACTATAATGCGCTGCCAGTCCTTTCCGTCTCAATAAGGTGTTTTTTCTCTCTTCTTTTATTCTTTTTGAAGCTTGTGTTTATGCCGCTAGAGAAGGCCATACTGCAGAACTGAATCGACTTCGGTCTGAGCTGAAGACTATAATACAAGACAGAGAATCCATGGAAGAAAGACAACAACTCCTTGAGAAAGAAAATGCTGTTCTTCTGTGAGTGTCAGAACCTGTAGACCCATTGGACTTATGGGAAATATGGTGCATTTTGAGCCCATCAGAACTCTCATTAAGGGGCAGTTTCACAGACAGGGGTTAGATTAGGCCAGGATTCAGCCTTAGTTAAAAGAAAAAACATTACTTGTGTGCATGTTAAGACAAAACAAGGGAACATCTGTGTTTTAAGATTTCAGTGCAAGCTGTTTTCGGTTTACACAGCTCTGACATTTATTTTAGTCTAGCACTAGTCTTAAACCCAGTATGGGAAACCGCCCCATAATGTTTACCAATGTTATCTATATACATAATGTTTCAGTCAGGAGAGAGAACATGTTCGAGGAAAATATGGAGATGGCATTGATCAGTTGAACCAGCAGCTGTCAGAGAAAGCCGGTAAGCAGATTCTGTTGGCAGAAAAACAAAATGAGATTCAGTCATTAAAGGAGAAAATTGTCCCGGTGCAAGCGGCCCGACAAGACCTCAAAGAAGACGTGATGCAGAAGAATAAAACATTTGCTGAGAACAAACACACTCTGGATACTGAGGTAAAAATATCCTGTATGTGTTTAAAATATTTCCCTTTGTAAGGCGAAATTGTTCTTAACATTAAATTGCATTTAAAATGCATTTTGCTGTTTTTAGATTTGGGAAATTGAGGAACAGATTAAAGAACAAAGAAAAATCAATGCAGAAACACGCAATGAGCTGGATATTATGACGTCAGAACTCCAAGACAAGGAGGAGACAATCACACAGTGTAAAACAGTGAGCGTTTACACATGTACAAAATTAAAATACACCATGGCACGGTCACATCCGGGAGATGTCTATTTGATGTCAGTATTTACATCTGCAAGACGTACTTTGTTTGTTTGCTCATCTGCAATACACGTCTGAGATGTTAGCAGGCTTCTAACAGACTTTACAGATGTACCTGTGCTATCTGGGCATGGCTGCATCAAACTGACAAAATGCGTAGCACCAGCTTGGTTCTGAGACCAGCTTAAACCAGATAAGAACATTGGCCTAGCTGGTAGACAGCAACACAAGTCTAAACTATCTTAGGCTGGTGTAAGCTGTTTATTTCATCTGCATGATGTTGTCGGATGGGATGCTTGGTGTGTGGAGTACTTGCCAACATCTCTCATTCTGCATTGGTATGTTTTAGCATATATCCCAGCTGGAGAAAAACATAGCTAGACTGACTGCATCTAATATGAAGTGTAAAGAATGGCTGGATGAGAAGATCCAAAAGACGGAAGAACTTGATCGACAAAAGTAACCCATAGCTCATGCCATTCTCCTTTAATATAATGCATTATTTTTGTTTCTTCACATTTAGACAACAGAAATCACTTTAATACCTTCTTAATCCTCAGAGAGTTTCATGAACGAGAACTAATGGAATTGGCAGAGGCATTTGAACGGGAAGTTCACAACCTTCAGGCGCAAATCAGAGCGGTGAGTAGCAATAAACGTTCAAGTCCTGACACGAATCGAGCAAATGCTCCGTGTTTAATACACTCTTTTTGGAAAGGACCAAAACCTCAAATCTCCCATCTTTAGATGTCAGATCTGAAGCATTGATTTCCTGCCTCGGGCAGGTCCCGCTGAGCGGCCATCATTTGAGCTTTCAAAATGCTTTTCTTCAAAGGTACAATGTGCATAGATGACCTTTAATACAGCTGAACACCGGACTGCCCTTAGATGTTGTATAGTACATCAGTCGATAGGTGTCTGCCTGGCCTGGAAAACCAAGCATCCATCTAAGTATATGGTCAAGGACACCTGTGACCACCCAATCTAAATCATCTCATGATATTTGATTCAAAAAAGCAAAGCCCATTTTTAGTTTTTAATCACTTTTTAGATTAACAACTAAGCACTCACTTCTTCAATTCTTACTATTGATATGCAATAAAAGTTATTGGTAACACTTTCCTTGAAGCATCTATGTATAATGCATTATAAAAGTAGTTTTAAAGCATTGTAATGCACCTTTTAATGCATTGTCATTTTTATTACAGTTAATACATTTTAACACTTAGCCATTCATTGTTGCACTACACATTTTAAATTGGTAATACTTCTTTACAACTACATATTATGCATTACAACACACAATATGAAGAATTATAATTTTACACTTATATAATATAACTCTTTACGATGCATTATACATACATGCTTCAAGGAAGGTGTTATAAAGTTATTTAGTTCTCTTCATTTATGCTGATTTTAATTTAACAATCCATACAGGATTATACATTTTACAAGAAAAAGACTATTCCATATTTTTAAATTACAGTAATGAGGATTTGAAGGAAAATATGCAAAATTATCACTCAGCTCTTGCTGTTAATGGATTTAATGGAGTTTTTGTATTTCATTTAAGAATCTAGCCTACTTAGTCTCTATTTTTATTTCTCCTAAAATCGCTTATGAAAGACAATTGTTAAAAATACATTATGTAGGCCTAGTTGTAAATATGATATGTAGATTGTAGATGTAAAATAATGTGGATTTGGGTATAGTTTGATCATATTTTTTTGAGTTCATATTTAGATTCTCAATTTTTTGATTGCAGACTTGAGCTCAGATTATAAAACTCTGAAATATCTGAGACACAGAAGTTTCCATTTGGTCTCCGTTTAATCTCTTTGATATCAGAAAAAAACCTAATTGAGATGTAGAGATCTCATCTATGATTTTTCCTTCAAAATCAAAACACTGTTGTTGGTCCTAAAAACATATTTTGGCACAAGATGTCACCTGGGGGAGATTCAAACCATCTAAACCATCACCTAGCGCATGGTGAAAATAACCTGCACCTTAAACTTTTTTCCAATACTGTACAGAGCTCTGATTTATCCTCAGGTTGAAGACGAGATAGAAGAGGAACAGAAAGTAAGAAATGCTCTTTCAGAGCCTTTAACTGAACTGTCACACATCTTCAGCTCTCAGAGGAAAGAGGAAGATGATGCGATTGAACAAAACCAAAGTCTGTCCAAACGGTACAGTTATTTCTTTAGCATCTTTCTGCTTCGTCTCTTCAAGACCGACTGACTAGCTGTAATTCAAATGATCATATTGTGTCTTTGTTCCAGGTTAGAGGAGTGTAAACTAACACACGAGAATCACATTACAGCGGCTGCCAAACGTAAAACTGAAATCAAAAATATGAAGGAAGAGATGAAACAGCTTCACGATGCTAACACGTACGGCCCCTTCTGCTGTTATCAGTTCAGCTTTACACGTTATAATTCAATTGTTTTGTACTTTTATTTGTGTGTGTTTTTACAGAATCGGTGCAGATTTGTTTAAAAAAAGCCTGGAGGAGCTACAAGCACAGCTGGCCAAAGAGAAAATAAGGAGGTCTGTTTATTTTAACTGGAGAACACAACTGCAATAAATGTTCTTATTCAGTATGTTTTTTCTTGCTTTACAGTAAAACATGGAAATATGCGTAAAACAAGATTTACATTCAAAGATTAAAAATTATAAACAATTCTATAATAAACTAATAAATAATTCTAAAGTTTTCAATTTGATTAAATATTACTTAAAATGCTACTTAACATTTCATGTGAAATCACTGACCAATTCACTTAAAACAACGTGATTCTTTTACAATTTTATTTAGGAATTTAGGCTCACAAATAACCAGATCTTATGTTTTTGCACACAGAGAAGCATGTAATGTTGAGAAGGAGAAGATATGTCAATCTCTCAAAACTCTCAAAGAGGAACATAAAGAAAATGTGAGGGAGCACAATGATGCCATCGAACAAACAGAGAGGAGATATGAAGAACTGCTTGTGGAGGTCTGACAGCCTCGCTGCTCATATCTGATCTGTTGTGCTATTGCGGAGATTAGGTATCTATATATGTTGATGTCTCTGTAGGAGAAGAAACTTCAGGACCAGGATGTGTTATTGAGTTCAGTGAAAGAGCATCTTGCAAAGGAGCTGACCAACACTGAAAAAGAGGGAAAACAACTGGAAATAAACTTCCGGGCTGAAATCCAAGAGCTCAAGGTAGGGAAAGCCCATTTACTCATGCTGATGAATAAAACATATACACTAGTTGGCTAAAAATATGTGGACACGTAAACACAACACACAGTTTATCCAAAAACGTTCGATGGGGGTGGTGTGGGCCAGTTAAGTTTTTCCACAGCAGACCGCTTAAAGAAGGGAATGTTCACATCCTTTTGGCCATGTAGTGTAAATTTATTAGAAGCTATAAATCAAATGCCATTCAAGGTCAGCTTGCATTACTGTACCAGCAACCTTAATAAATAAAATGCATGTTTTCAAAAGACGGACGCAGAATCAATAACCCAAGCTCGTCTGAAGAAGGAGCGAGAGCTTAAGGTCCAGAAGTCGATTTTAGAGCAGGTCAATGCTCAATTTAACATTGACAATCTCAGACATCAGACCTTAAAGAAACACATAACAGGTACAGGCATCATTTCTATTCTCCTCATGCAGCTCAACACTTCACTTTATGTGTGCCAGACCTCCTTTTGTTTCTCACCCACATTACAGCTTCAAGAGGAAGACACAGGTTTTTCAGTAACAACCAGGTTGTTGTACAAAAGCAGTCTCAAACGTCTGAATTCTCAATTTTATTAATGAATTGATGGGTACTAGGGGTGGAGGTGTGTTTCGATTGCAGTAGAAAGATGGGACCAGGCATTCTTACAATACATTTTTTTACTATGATATCCAAATGCATCATGTACCATTTTCGTTATTATTAAATATTTAGACACTTATTAATAGTTATTATTTTAGGAGATGGTCCTTGAAAACTTGCATAAAGGTCAAACAAATTTTTTTATATATATATATAAATATGATTCTTATTAAGTCATCTATTTTTCTGCTGCCTCACTATGTACACTATTGTAGTAAAATTAACCGCGCCAGTTATAAAAACAATTCTGTGCTTTTACTGCTTATAAAAGGCATTTTTGTGCCTAAATAGGCTATTTTCAATACTGCTTGTAATATAAAATATAGTTAAAAAAAAAACAGACGGATCTATATTTTAATGCAAGTTTTATGCTTTTATATTTCTTCTCTGACCAGAATTGGAAACCCAAAAACACAATCTTGAGCTCTCCATTCAGGACGTAACAAAGCAGACTAAGGCTCTCCTAGAACCAAAGGTTAACTTTAATACTATATTTTACATCTCCCAATTGTGATCTAATTATTGAATGTTCCTGATCGTTTTCTAATGCGTTTGCGTCATTGCTGCATGCAGGATGAGCTAAAGAGAGAGCTTGAGACCTCAAGGGCAAAACATATGGAAACGTTGACAGTTCACGGAGCAGAGATCAGTACCGTTGAAAAAAGCATCTACGAGAACATGGTCCTGCTGGAGCAAGTAAAAATGGAAAACAGCCGTCTGCATGTGGTGAATAAGCTCAAACATTCCACTACGCACAATTGCCCTTGTTAGTGTATTAGTTGAGTAGTTTCCTCAACCGTACTCTCAAATAGTTCTGTTCTTGAAGTGCATTGAACAGATGAAGGAGGAAATATCTGACGCACAGAAAGACAAAGAGCAGTACACCCAAGAGGCAGAGTGGATGAGAGAGCAAGCACCATCGCTTTTTAGTGAGTCTGTTCTCAATTACTTTGAGGCTTTTCAGTAAGATGCCTTTGCAGTCCGATGATCCAGTCAGTTCTTACCTCGACATATATTTCTTCGATTTGTCTTTTCTGTACCCAGAGAGCCTTATAGACGCCTGGACAGCTGATATGGTTCTTACTAAGGTATGAATGTACATGGTTCAATACAAGTTAAGCTCTTTCGACTAAATGTCATGCACCAGATGTCTTACCCAATCTGGTCATTTTTCTTATTCACTTATTGCAGTATGCCCCACGTTTCTAATATATTACTGTAAACATAATTGTTTGCATTTACAAAACTGTTACATTACTTTCTGTGGTAAACAGCATGACACATTTGGGGCCGATTAAAGCTTTATTTATATTGAACCCAAATCATTCTTTTTGCTTGTGAACTGGTGATGAGAGGTGCATGAAGATGTTACTTAGATGTAAAAGAAAACTCACAATAAAGTAATCAATGCTCTCTTATATTAAGGAATCTGCGGATATGGAGCAGAAGATTATGGAGAGTATGAACAGACTCATGCTTAAGATTCAAGAGAGAAAACATGACATCAATGACATCAACAGCAGACTGGAGCGCGAGTTAATGGCCATGAACTTCATGATACAAAACCCAAACCACAAACAAGAAAAATGAACAGTTTCACCACAGATTAATCTGAAAACACCATTTCATCTATAAGACAATTTTGTCTGAGACATAAACACAAACTCATCACAGCCGGCACAATTTATTTGATCGGTGAAACATTTATGTTTATAGATCTGATGGCCATAGACATATCTTACACCATCATCACATACTACATTTACTGCTCAGTTTTTATACTTTAAAACACAATATCTTACTTAACTCTGTGTTATATTTCACATGGAATTGCAGAACGTAACCATATAAATATACATGCTTATGAAACTCTCGACTACTATAGAGTCCTTTTCACAATACAAAGCAGATTTACATATTTATCAGCAAGACTTACAACTTGTAACGCAACATGCAAATATTATTTTTGTCAAACCTTCATCGTGTAGTGTTACGCAATCATTCTTAAACCGCATGTGAAAAAGGACAATTATATTTTTGGCACAAAAAAGATCACTTACTTTCTAAGAACAATGGTAAAGTTACTTCACGGCTCTCGAGAAATTCACAGACCAGCTGTTTCATTTATAACATAAAGGTGTCTAACATACTTGCATGACACGGTTTTTGTATCTATTCCTGAAAATAGATACAAAAATATGACTAAGTACCAAAATCTAAAAGATCTTAACTGTATAATGACCATAAATTGACACTCATTAACTACGTATAGACCAAACCTATGAGCGCACATGAAGCACTATTGTGAAAGTATGGAAATCTTTATGAAAAGTCTCATATTCATTTTAAATTCCACTTAGATACGAGCAAACAGGAAAGCAATCTTATAGACGTAAGAGCAGCATAGACGCAAACCTCATGACAACATACTATATTGTGAGCAATGACAAAATGTTTTTTTATGGCTCTTTGGTGTCCGTGCCAGTTTAGTCATCTCTCTACTACATCTGAATGCATCGTCACATCAACGAGAAGACGTGCCTCCAACACACAATGACATCAGTGTCCATTTCCGCCCTCCGACAGAATTCTATTTGGCTCTGTGAACCTGGCCGTCAGCAGGTAGAAGAGAGCAGGTCCAGGTACCAGAGCCAAGAGAGGCAAATCCTGCCCCAGTTTATCCAGTCGGGAAATGGAGATGATGCCGTACGCATGAAGCAGCCAATGACTGAAGAGGACCACCAGCCGTTTCTTCTTAGCGACAAGGTTTTTGAAAGACTGTAGGAGAGATAAACCACAAACACATTCGTAACGTTTGTCTTTCAAAAATCTTGGGAAAGGCCCACAAATGTGAACATAAAAGCAAAATGCTGCTGTACCTGTATCTCCGAAGCAGACATGTAAACCGCCAAGGTGACCAAAGACAAGACCAAAATAATGTAGGGGAATGCATAATCTGAGAAAACAAAAAACATTGAGCCGCATCCATTTTAAAGTACGTAAATAATGAAGCATATACAATCCGAGGCACTCACACAGAAGGCCGCCTCCGACCGCCTGCAGGACAGTGAGAATCGGAAAGAAATACAGAGCTGCGTAGATGCTCTTGAAACGGTCCGTCTTGCCCAAACCACACGCGATCTTTTTAACTAGAAGGGGGCGCAGCAGCATCATAAAGACCAGGCAGAAGGCGTAGTAGATCAACACAATAGTGTATCTAGAAATAACACAAAGCACAGGGCATTAAATCTCAGAAGCATGCGGTTACACATTAGGTTGTAGTAGGTATGTTGTCTCACAAGGGAAAGACAGCCTCCTGCGTGCAGTGCAGCGTGGTGATGTAGTCTGGGCTGGGGTTATACAGCATAGTGTACCAATCGGAAAGCATCTTAACCTCACAGGAGCGAATGGACAGCTGGCCGACGGGATCATTGAACAGCAGAGTCACTATGGCAGAAGCGGTGCACTCAAACAGGCCGGTTATGTGCTGGAAGAGTGCGCTAGAACTGAAAATAGCGTCATTATTAGCGAGTCTGGGTGTCAGTTCAAAAACAAATGAATAAAGGTCGCTACATCAAATCATTATGACTTTATATGGATTGGATTCATTTAACATTCAACAGACCCACTTTAAATGACTGAACTGTATTTTGTACTGACTGAAATATGCAACTAGGTGGTTTGATGCCTAAACAATAAAAAAACGTAGTTTGTGACATGCTGTTTACTAATAAAAACTCATTCTGAGTACCTTTTCTTGCCAGAATACCACTCAATAAAGAACCAGTGCAGAACCAATGGCAGCATAGCCATGAAACCCAAATACAGCCAATCATAGAGCTCTGGAGATCCGGTGCATTTCTGACAGATCTTCTGCATGTCGGCCCTCTGGCCACGAGGACAAACCTTGGTAATAAAAACGAGGTTACCCAATGATTTGTATGTCAACATGCACTAAACCATTAACACAGTAGAAGCACGCATGTCATTAGAAAAAACGTTGACTTTCATTGGCCAGGTAAGATTTCTGTTAACTGACTACAAAACAGACACTTAACTTACCCCGCATTCTCCTTCAATAGACTCATTTATGATGATCCGTCCACAGTACAGCCCAGGACAAGTGGAGCTCATCGCTACAGCTGAATCAGACCCACAGAAACATTGTTAAAAACAAACACGACACTTGTGTTACGTTATATCCGATACCCTTCAACTCACACGAAACATTCACACTGTATTCTAACGTTAAATCTGAGATGAACTATGTATCGACTCAATGAATGGCATTCTCGACTGAATAAGTCGCTGTCATTGGGTAATAACGTGAGCTCTCAATATTGATCATTTTTGCATACCCATATCATAAGAACAGCATCACAGAGCGATCAACCGATCAGTTAGTTTAATCGGTCACTGTTAAAACGTGAAGATTTAAACGACGCAACAGAAACCGGAAGATTTACGTCTGCGTCTTCTTCGTTTGAATGAATGCGTGCGTGTCGATTGAAGAAACGCGTGACAGCGCCACTCCACGGCGGGGCGTGTGACAGCACAAAATAAATCCACAGTTAATTCCACACACAGTTACTTATTATATAGAGAATTATACTTAAAATAAATACAATTATCTGTACGGTTGTCTCGTCTGTAAGTCTTCGTTGTATTTCATTACAAGCATTTTATTTTCCTATCAAGTGCAGCAATCCTAAACCATAATACTATTATAACGACGTACTGAATTAAAGTGAAACTAAGCTGCATTGAATGCATTGTGACCGTATAAACATTTCCAGACACGAGAACAGCAGGGACGCAGCGGCTTTGTGCGCACAAAGCATAACAAATGAAACCAATCTTCATAAGAACGTGCGTAATTCACCCGGGGAAAAACCATGGCAACGGCTCCAAACGTCACGGGGAGGCGCGGAGACCCGCATCTGTATTTAATGACGATGAAGTGAAATTGTGCCATTCAATGGGCGGGGAACCGCTGCCCGTGTGATTTTCTGATGTGGGTGACGAATGATTTTACCATTTTCGTTCTTCATTGCGGGTTTTCAATTTAATTGCTAAAAAAGGGTTTATTGCACGTAGACAGTCTAATCACGTGGTACATGTTGCGTCTCGCGGCACTGATCTAAGCAGACCGATCACGTTCCATACTTGCAGCGTGAGATATTTATAAAGCATTTAATAGAAAGTGCTTAAAGAACTTTCCCAATCATCATTACACATTTGTGAGTGCAAATATCTCCAATATGAAAAGAATGTTCTGAAATTTGTATGTGACTCAATAGAGGATTCAGCTTTCTGAGCCCTCAAGCGCCCCCTAGAGGATGTTACTATCATAACAGTGTTGTACTATAGGCGGAGATTCAGAGGAGCGTAGAGGAGGGGGATGCGATTTACAGCACGCAGAGAGCGAGCTGCGCCGCCCGACAATCAATGCAAAATGATGGGATGTTATTTACCCAAACAGTCATGTAAGGACTTCACGCGCATCGTCCGTGGGATGCACGCTTATTTTTACAGTGATACGGACACGAGAGCTTGACAAGGGATGAATTCTCTTCCTCCCCGTGGATGCGCCCTAACCGTGTCCAATGGATCTCCCCGGCGTCAGCAATACGACCATGGACAGCATGTCGGGTTCGGGCTTCATTTTAGAGATAGCCACCATCCAACCGGTTTTAAACAGCCTGACCACCCAGGCCAGCAACCACACAGCTGGGCTCGAGGTGCAACGCAACACCCCGGTGAGGAGTTCGGAGGGCAACACGGTCCTCCAGGGCATCGCAGTGGCGGCGCAGGCGTTGCTTCTCCTGGCTATATTCTTATTGTCCAGTCTGGGTAACTCAGCCGTCGTGGTGGTCATCATCAAACACAGACAGTTGAGAACAGTAACCAATGCGTTCATAATGTCCCTCTCTCTTTCCGATTTCCTGACAGCCGTTCTTTGTCTGCCCTTCTCCTTCATGATGCTCTTCAGCAAAGATGGCAAGTGGATGTTTGGAGACCGCTTCTGCGTCGCCAACGGCTTTTTCAACACGAGTTTTGGCATCATCTCCACCCTGACTATGACTCTCATCTCATTTGACCGATATTACGCCATCGTCAGGCAACCGCAGGCCAAAATCGGTAAGAGGAGGGCGACACAGCTGCTGGTGGCCGTTTGGTTATCAGCCGTGATCTTCTCGTTTCCCTGGTACCTGCTGCGCACCTCTGAAAACCTGGTGGTCCACAAGCAAGGATTTTACCACTGCATGTACGTGTTCCATTCGGGCACCTCCAGGATGGGTACCACCTACAGCTTAGCTTTAATAGTGACCTGTTATCTGCTTCCATTCGCCCTCATGTGCTTCTGCCACTATAACATCTGCAAAACCGTCCGGCTGTCGGAGATCAGGGTGCGGCCGGTGACCACTTACGCGCACCTGTTGCGCTTCTACAGCGAGATGCGCACGGCCACCACGGTGCTAATCATGATCGTGTTCAGCATCTTCTGCTGGGGACCGTACTGTCTGATGGGCATCATCACCGCGTTGGGGAACTACACTTTCAATCCCGCCATGGACACCGTGGCCATCTGGATGGCGTGGGCCAACGGTGCCATCAACCCTTTGATTTACGCCATAAGGAACCCGAATATATCCATGCTGCTGGGCCGGAGCAGGGAGGAAGGATACAGGACTAGAAACATCGCTGCGTACCTGTCCACGCAGACGCAGCGCAGGGAGGCGGTACAGACACGGTCGGACCGGATAAGGGACCGGTACGTGAGCCGGCACGGGGCGAACAGCCGCATGTCTTCCTCCAGCCCGGCCAACGGGGGAGAGGTGGCGATGTGGGCCTGTAAGAACCCGGCAGTGTTGTTCTGTAGAGATGCCCACCCAGATACCATCACCGAGCCCGCGGTGCCCAAAGTTGAAACGGCTGACACCAGCTTGTAATCTTATTGACACTTTATAATGACTTTTGTTAATGACGTTTACATTTATGCATTGGGCAGACGCTTTCATTCACAGCGTCTTACAGTGCATTCAATGTATACGTTTGATCAGTGTGTTACCTGGGATTCGAACCCACAACCTTTGCACTGCTAACACAATGCCCAATGCCCAAAGGGGAATCATCGACTCAAAGGGCAGTACTAGAGTGAATCCAAAATAAGTATTTATCAAGAAGTCTGAATGTACACTAACCAACGTCACATGATGCTTAACTGACCATTCTGAATAGTTGACGCTCCATGAATGTGTATGATCTATATTGCACTATTAAGTGTTATGTTTTATTTTTATGAGTTATTATAAAGTGTTACTGTGATCTTATTTACAATTTAGCGGGTTCTAATAGCATCAAATTTTGTTTAAAACCAAACGTACATGAAATTTATAGTCTGAAGCTGAAAATGCGTGTAGATTAGATTAGAATGTGTGGAAAGTGCCAACATGTAAGTCACTCAGATGAGCCTAATGTAAATATTACAACACTGTGAAAACACTAAAAGGAGTTTACAGGTATCTGCCCCATAACCCAAACCTTATTCGTGTTCTTCTTAATACCCCTGGCCTGGGGTATAAATACTTGTAAGCTTTATAATGAAGTACTGCTTTGGGAAAATGCAACATTCAGTATTTACACTAATAAAACAAACCCCATATTCACTCCTTCCATTTGGCAAACTCTTAAAGTGACATAGAAAAGCAAACAGCCATTCCCTCTTGATCTATATGACAGATCATACTTACAGTATAATGAACATGTGCCACACCGGTCATGCTTATATTTATAATGAATAACAATATTTTTGAAAGAAGATTAGCCCTTAATCTTTTCAAAGATGACGCCTGTAAATAACAGATAAAACTAACAAACTGCCTTAATTGTTGGATTGTAGCACAGTTTACAGAATGCAGGACTAATATCAGAATTTTAGTATTTGGAAGGATTTCTATATATCAATTTCTTACAGGATCTCACTTTGGGACATGTATTTATAAAGTGACTGTAGCATCAGACTTACCACTTGTTAGTGTGAAGTTAGAATTGTAGGATTGTTTTTTCTTTGAATGTCAATGTAAAGACCAACGTTAGCCATATAGAGGGGTGTGTTGTGTTGATAATCTAGCTGGACTTGAAACTAAAGCACAAGGTCTGTCAAACACGATGCCCTCCTGAAACTGTTGGATTTTAGAGAGAGTTTGATTATATTGAGTGTTCATTTTTAGGCCTGTTTAAACAAGCTTTTCTTTCTGCTGTCACAAACATTGCAGAGTACACACTTATGTTCATATCGATACACATCCTTTTCTGATTTATTTTTGGGACGTCAATGACATTTCGAGAGAAACATCAACAACACGTAATGTCTTTCAAAGCGGTTTGCAAAAATAAAGTTTGAAACGCTTGATCAATTTTTGCTTTTCTGTTATGTATTTTTTGTGCTGTGCCAATTTTATATTTATTTATAGCCATTGAAAAATGTTCATGTAAACAGCGTTTCTAGATGTATTGTGGCCCTTTCAGTTCAGTGTCAACCATCAAACCTCAGGAGTGACACAAAGTCATCCAACCGTAATGTGAAAGACACATGAAAACTGTGATAAAAATCAAGGTCATCACATAAAATATAAAATTAGAACTTCTCCTAAACACATGTTATATTACTGTAATATTGCATAAAAGTGAATATGAACTGGTTTTCTTTGCGGTTTTTGAGGTCTGAAAAAATGCAGAGCATCTTTTGTGTTATTTTGGCCAATATTTCAGTTTTCATTTTCTGCAAATAATTGTGAATAGAAACAATATTTATATATTATTTGAAATTTTTGGAGAAATATTGTTAGTAGTTCACAGAATAAACAAAAAATATATAATTTTTCCTAAACACATACCTATGAATAGTACATTTTAAAATCAGAAAAACAAATTATAAAATGTTCTCTTAATTTTTTCTGTGGCTATATATTTATATATTTCTTAACTAAATATTTAAGGTGCAGTTTTATAGCCAAACACCCATTGACTGATAAATAACGAATTTAAACATACAGAAGTGACACAGATATTAAATGACCCTCAGGGTTTATTGATTACTTATTTCACATCCAAATAAATTCTTAAATAATGAAAACTAAACAAACCCAAAGACAAAGGAAACGTACAAAGTAATACAATATTACAAAGAATTATTAGTGAAAAAGATTGAATGGCATCTGATCAACAGGAGAAAAGGTCTAATAGCATAAAATCGCAGTGTCAAGGTCTAATAAAAAAGCCTCGGTCGGAAGAGCTAACAATGACTGTATGTACATATATACAACCATAAACAAAGAAACAAACACAAGAAATTACAAGAATATACATGCATGGCAGACAGGTGGCTTTGCTTAAAGTGCATAACATTGAAGTCACGCATCTACAGCTCTCTTTAACAAATGTTATGTTTGGCAGGCACAAAGATTGTGTTTTTGTTGTTCTCTAAAATATATTTGCAATCCAAGTTTGACCTCACAGCTTTCCTGTCAGTACATTTAATACATGTCAACATTATAATACACTTTAATTTTAATAATACTTTATACAAGCTTGTTATTTGATTTAAAGTGTTGTTCATTGTGCTTTAACAGGTGCAGAATGGACACACAAATAACTTGGCAAAATGATTGACTACAAGTTTGTGCAGACCAGTCACATACTGTATAGTCCAATAATATACAAGAATTGTTCATTATTCAATTCATTATCCATTCATTTTAACCGTTTCCAAACCCTGACTACACTTTTTTACCAGACCAAATATGGCAAAACGTGGCCTGTGCATTGGTGTAGCCTCTACACCAAGAATTTTCATTTACCGAAAATCTACAAACATATAGAATAAATGTATCGTCTGGGTAACACTATTAGCGTATGAATGTATACTGTGCAACAATTGCTTAACAGACTGATAAAGCGTGTAGCCCTTTCTGTTCATTCTGTCCTGGGAAAAAAAAGAACTACCTTTACAAACAAACACTGTCAAATAGTTTATTATGTTGGAAAAGAAAATCTGTAAATTAAAAATAATTTGGCAGATGAAAAAGTAATGAGTGTTGCGCCTGGATATCAGTTATAAACAGAGGAAGGGCCATCCTCCGATTAACACTTCAGTCGTGAATACTGTACAGTTCAGTTCAGACAGGTGTGTAATGTCTCTGCTTCACCAGCGGGGGGCGAAACTTGTGCAGCTGTCTCAGAAATTGAGTTTTGTGATGGGCCTTTCTCTGCTGCTCTCTGCGGTTTGTTTGGGGGGGCGTTTGCGATTGTGTTTCATCTTCGACAAGTCCTTGTCAAACACCTCTCCAGATCGAAGCGCAGACACCAGGTCGTCGAACTCTCCATCCTCCTCGCGGTTCTCTTTGGCCTTGCGGGCTTTTCTTTCTCTCTCACGCTGTTCCTTGAGCTGTTTAAAGACATGGATTTTAGTGAATCGGCTTCTATTAAATATTAAGATTTAGCCTACACCTTCGGTTAAGAAATGGTTTGCCAAGAAATGAAAATTTGCCCTCTTGTCATTATAAACCGGTATGACTATTTCTTCTGCAAAACAAAAGATATAAAAAAAATGTTGGTAACAGAAAACCGACTTGGTCCCCATTGACTTGCATTGGTTTTGTGTCCATTCTATAGCTGTCAAAGGGGACCAACGGTTTTTGGTTGCCAACATTCTTCAAAATATCTTCTTTTGGGTCATACAGGTTTAAAATGACAAAAAGCTAATTGATGATAGAATTTTTTTTATTTTTAGGTGAACTATTCCTTTAAGATGTATATTATGAAAGAGAACTGAAATAAAATCAAATGAATGCAAACATAAATATGCATTTTGGCATGAAATAGTACCGCATACTATATACTGGGTATTATTCTTTATAATGAAATAGAAAGTCAGGTGAAAACCACTGAATTGTGGGATAGATGCACAATTTTCGAATCCACTTAACGTAGAAGATCATTTGCGTATTCAATGCATACAGCAAACAAACGACATTCAACACACCTAGTAGAAACGGTATTGTAATGTGCTATGCCGAAAAAAAACAATATTCCCAGACATTGCAATGAGTGATTTTCATTTTTGGGTGCACTATCCCTTTAAATGAAATGCATGTGCTTGTTGATGTGTTACCTGCGCTTCCATGCGTGCTCTGCGCTCCTCTTCCTCCTTGCGTCGCTGCATGTTCTCATTGTCTTGCTTTGCTTCATTAAAGGCTTGAAGGAACTGATCGAAGATCCCGAAGAACTCATCAGGCTGCATGCGTGTAGCGTCCTCTCCAAAATGATTCACGGCCTTCTCGAACTGCATAGAGAAAGATGAGGTGAGAGGAGCGTCCCAAATCACAAAGTCATACGGTATAAATAGTGTATGTGGAAGTAGGACTTTACGTCAAAAAAATCAAAGACTTATTTACACATGAGGGATTTTGTTGGAACTGATTTTAGTGAGTAATAAAAGATGATGAAAAGGAATAATAAATATTAATAAGTAATAAAGCAGAGATTTAAACTCTGCAGCTAGATCTGAGCCCATGTATGACGGCCCATAATTCAGTGCAATGAAATACGAGTAATATTGATATTGTGGAAACATCGAATAGACCAACTTCTAACTAGAGATCAAAGCTGCCAACGTCTCTGTGCCAACACTCAAAGTCTTACCCATTATTTACCAGTTAGAAAACCAGCACAAGATAAATAATCCTGAGTCACTTTAGTGGTCCCATGTGCTACTTCACTGGTTTTTGAAACTGATATCTTCGGTTGATTCCAGTTAAAGATTAAACGGCATGTTTCCAGCGGTTCCAGTGTCTATGCATTACACTAGCCCAATAAACTTCTACCAAAGTGGTGATTTAACTCCTTTAGGTTCAAGCGAATGTGCCAGCGCAGAGAGAGAAACATCGGTCATTTCAGACATTTAATAGAAGCTTCAAAGCCTCTGTGGAAGAACGTTATGTGTGTCCTCGTGTTTAAGCAGCCAGATGGTGTGACAAGCTTTGCTGTGTTCAAACCTGCCATAAACCTTTGACCAGGTTCAGCTGCGGGTTGCTCTGGTTCTTACCAAATCCTTGGCCTCCTGAAGAGAGTCTTCAACGTCGGAGAAACTGAAACCAGCCACAGTGATGAACTGACTGACGACAGACACAAACTTATCGCCATGGATCTGAGGCTGACCCCTCTGATACCCCAGCTCCTGTAGAGAGACCAGGAAGATGATAGAAGGTGTGTATTCAACTCGGCAGTAAACTCCAACAGGTGTTGAAAAAGATTTAATAGACAGACTAAACAGAGTCTTTAAAGGTCCAGTGTATGACATTTAGCGGCATCTAGCGGTGATTGTAACCAACAGCTTACTCCACCCCTCCCTTTTGAAGCACTACGGAGGCTGACACAGAACAAAGATGAAGTCATGTTTTCGCTTTTTTGACGAAGGAGATAATGTATTTACGAAACGTGCTCTGTACAGCAGTTTGTCCATTTTGGGCTTCTGTAGAAACAACATGGCCGATTCCATGTAAGAGGGCCCACGGTGTTTATAGATAGAAATAGCTCATTCTTAGGTAATAAAACCATAATGCTTCATTATATAAGCTCTTTATACTCCTCTGAACATATAGTTATGTTTATTATACTGCATTTCTGTCAATAGATCCTCCAAAAAATTTCACACTGGACATTTAAACCAGCATTTCAGTTCGTCTTGTCGCACTTTTGGTTTGCAAATCTACACACAATGCAAAGAACGTCACTCACCGTCTCCACGCTCTTTAAGCCAGTACGCAGGTTGTTAATATCTTTCTCCAGCTCAGTCATGCTGGAAAAACCAAAGAGAAAAAGTTTGGAGAGAAATGATGACAGATGTTTTGCCGGGCAATTTGCAAATCATTAAAGCCTCCATTTCACCTCAAACATATTAACCTCAACCACAGCTTTGTAAAGTAGGACAACATTCCCACGAAGCGAACATATTTCTTACTCGTATTTCTTACATTTCATTTACAGTTTAAGAGCTTCCGTGCCTCTGAAAATGTGTATGGATGCAACTGATTGACTTACTTGACTTTGGCCGCTGTTGGAACGTTCTGCAGATCATCGTGAATCAGGGCGACTTTAGGGTACTTCTGCTCAAGAATGGTTATCAGGTAGTGCAGAAGGGTCACGTTCCTATGAAGATACATACATGTGACTTAAAAGATCAGTAAAAAACGTCTCCTTTATCTTAATTCTGTTGACTTGGCTGTTTATTTGCTTAAGGCGCTGCTGTAGAATGCCTCACATCAAGCAATGATGTCATTGATATCTGTATGCATGACCATCACAATACATTATCGCCATCTCCTCAACACCGTGGTAAAGAAACGTAACGTAACTCACACATCTCACAAGCTAAAGTCCGTCTTACTTGTCAATGCTGGATTTGGTGTCGGCGATCTTATTAAGGGAGGAAACTTTAAAGCCGTAGGCACTGCCCCTCTGTCCTTTGTTCATGTAGTTGCCAAAGGCCAAGACCACCTCCAGAAGCTGTCTGAGGTTCCTGCTCTGAAGAACCTCTTTTGATGCTTTGCTGAGAGCTGAGAGGAACACCAACATCTTTAGTATTACACCTTCTGCATGTCTGAATCTTTCATTTCATTTCGTGAGATTTATCATTATAAATACCTTGCACTTTGGGTTGGATTTCTGCAACTCTTTCCACAAACTTCTTCTTGAAGTACAGAGACTGCAGTCTTTGTTGATAGTGATTGATTCTGTCATTTAAAACAAGTATTGATATGAAACAAGTCTTGTTTGGGCACATATATTGGCCCTTGCACAACATGTTTCTAAAGGCTTGTGCTTAAAATTTCTTTGGAAGACGAATAAACACGAAGGATCTGAGAAGGACATCATGTTTTCAGTCCTTCAGGTAATTCTGGGTTTAACCAAAGATATAAGAAGATGCTCAATATGGCCGCCCTAGCAAAGTTTTGAGCGTGCGTAGTATCTAAAGCAACATGAACATTTTTAAGCGCAATCGTAGGAAACAAACGTCATAGTACAGTTTATGTCATTTTTAAATGTCTTTAAATTGGGATTTTAGACGGCGATTGTTGAAATATCAGCATTCCCCATTCATGTCTTGTTTGAATTACGTAATATCTTCCCTAACTGCCCGGAGGGACATTGCAAACATGGCCGCCGAGTGGCACGACTTCCGTAAACAGACTTTGGTTTAACTCAAGAGAAACTGCACTTGGTAACCAAATGAAACATGTTGGGGGGGTTTCCCAGACAAGTATTAGTTTAAGTCAGGACTAGGTCTTGGTTAAATTAGGATATTTAAGTCAAAACGTCCTTTAGAAACAAACATTACTGTGTGCTTCTTGAGATAAAACTATCACACCTCTATCATTTCAGTTAGTCTGGGACTTGGCTTAAACCCTGTCCGGGAAACCGGCCCACCGTTACGTAGGCGACTAGAAGCCAGCTGAAGTCATCACCCGTACAATAATTTTCCACGTAACACCTTTCTGACCTCTACATCTGTACTTGTCATGTGACGTGTTTTTAAACAGCTCTGATGAAACTTGTTGATGTGCTGACGGCACCGTTACCTGCTCATCTCATAGAGGAAGCGATCTGCCTTCGCCATCCGCTCCAGCTCGTGTTTGTGCTCCTCCAGAAGGTCAACGTCACTTTTCTCTGGCACAAACTTCAACAGCTGCAGGGGAGGAGAGAGAGAGAGAGAGAGAGAGAGAGAGAGCATTCTTTAGCAGCATATTGGAAAGCCCAGGCGATGGAGATTAAAGATCTCAGCTTGAAACCAAAAGGTTGCAGGTTCAAAACCCACAAGGGGTTCTATATGAATAACTGATGTGTCATTGTTTTGACGACGAAACCTTGATCTATGACAAACACAAGTGTACTGTAATGCATGCAACTAATTAAAAATATAAAACCTATAAACCAGCCGTCCGATGAAGTCTGATTGACAGTTCATGTTCTTTTATAAAGATTTGCTTTAAAGGTTAAAGCAGAGGGGGTGAGCCATGCAAAGCTGCGCTTTATTAGCAAATTCGCTGCATGGTTTCATCTGGCTCGATCGGGTTTTAATAACACTAGAAACCGGCATGCAAATGTGCTTGATTTAAGGAAATACACAACAGACTTCTTCAGACACGTGAACACAGCGTTCATCGAAAACGTGTGTTCCCTAGTACAACGTCCACGCCTTCGGTATGTTTGACATTTCAGATGTAATGTTTTGCAAAATGCAATTTTACATTCGCAGAAATGCGGGGAGGAAAAATTGCTTTTGCAAAACGATAATTGCGTGCTTGTTGACGCCCGTGCAGACACCGTATCGACTAATCACAGCTCTCAAACACGTGACGTCAATGTACGGCAGTAAAACGGGTTTGTTTTGGACACACGCCACGTTGAGTTATGCGTTAGAGAGCGAGCTGAGTGCCAAAGTATGTGCTGATGTATCTCACCTGCTCTAGCATATCCTTGGGTAGATCTTCCTGTTCATCCATGGTCAACATCGCGCGCTTGATCTCATCGTTGGAGAGCTTCAACCTGCAATAAAAAAGTCGTTTTGACTGAAATCAATACGTAACATTGGTGAAAGCAAGTGGCCTTAGTCACTATTGAGTTTTAAAAAAAACTTTCATGGCCAAAAACCATGAAGCTCTTTTATGGCCTAAATAAATGTTCATGAATGCAGAGACAGTTTGGCAAAGCCGAACATCAGATTTCATTCACAGCTGAAATAAAAACTAACACATGGGGCGAACTTATGGGAGAGATCGCAGACGTCTCTGTTTATCGCCGCTGCTACGGCAACCTGCGATGAAACATGAAGCAAAAAACCCTTGCCGGGATCATCCTATTAATGACGCCGAATAAAACGCTCGGCTGCAATGTGTTTTAAACACGTCGTCAACCCTGACAAATGATCCTCCTTCAAAACTCGACGGCTTAAGTAAACAAAGGATTGTTCTACAGTGAAGTCATGCAGAAAACTTTATAACTGTGAACAAAACCTAAACGGTGAAAGATGGTGTCAGTACCCATGAGACTCCTAACGTCTAAAAACAGCAAGACCGTTGCATGATGGGTATCCAAGCTACAGACTCACTTTGACAGGAGGATGTTGCAGTTTTGTGCACGTCGTCCGTCGATGACCGATAATTCTCGGACCTTTTTGGAGGTCAGCGTGTCATCTTCAGTTTCTTTCTGTAGAAACACAAACATCGAGATTGTCAGCACCAACATCACAGACCATTTGAAGTCATCGTGAAAACATCATCGAGTCTCTCTCACTCATCCCTGTTCTGGTATTTTAAACTGGCACTGGACAGGCAGCTGCAGCGCAGGCTGCAAGAAATAGCGTGTTTGCTGAACGTACGCGGGGGGAGAAAAGGGCGGAGGGGATTCGATCCAAGAACGCGCGGGATATTAGTTTTTAAGTTGGAGGAAATATGTCTCCTTTAATGTTGCATAAACTCCATCTGCATGCGAAAGCGAGCGCATGCCACATAACCGACTGAGCTAATTACAAACACATTTAGAAACGCATGCTAATAAACTGAAACGGGTTATTCGGTTCATATGTTTACAAAGTTAGCTAACAAAAGGCTTTGATATGTAACATTGGTACAAAATGATACCATAATATGTGGTAGTACTGAAGACACTGTACTTGATACCACGGTACATGCAAAAAAAAATACCTGAAGTGTTCAGAGACGACTTACCCGTCTTAAGTTATTCAACAGAAAATCCTTTATGGCAAGCAAGGAGCAGGAAAGTGTTAGTTAGTTCAGGATTTATGTTAAGGTGTAAACATCAGACAGAATAACAGGTTCATATGTCAAACATTGATGGAATACTGATGGTGAGAACGAGAGAGACATTCAGGTAGAGGTGTGTTTGAGAAGTTCACCTTTAACAATAACGGCAGAATGGCATTCGGGACATGTGACGCGGTATGTACTGGACCAGAAAGGTGTAAATTCTTATAATTCAATTGTATATAATTGTTTAGTGTACCTGTTGTCTCTGGTAGGCTGAGAATGTTTTCTCAATTTCCTCCAAGTCTAAAAGTTTGTAAACGTTGATGTCGTCCAGGTCTATCCACACTGTGCCATCCAGTTTATTCTGTCAGAAAATATACAAAAGTCATTCTTTTCAGTCTCTGTTAAAAATATACAGGCTACAACAATAAAACAAATAATCTAGAAAAAAATGTTTTATAAATAAAAATATGTATTCAAGTGTGCTGGTATAGTTCTTTTAAACTAAATAATAAGAAAGTACACCTTTAGTCTACTATATGCACAAAATTAAGCATGCTTGACTTATATTTTACCCGTATTGTACTCTCCTTTGACAGATTTACATTAAATCTACTAAAAGTACAGTTAAAGTATACCCAGAAGTTACTTTTTAAGTAAAAAAAGTAGCTGTAAATGGTTGTCGACTCTGATTTTTACTCAAAGTTAACTACTATTATACCTAAAAGTACACTTTCATAAACTAAAAAGTGAGCCAATTTAGTTCCGAATTGTTTTGAAATAGTATGCTTACAAGTACACTAATAGTATATTTATGTTCGTATATTTACTATATAAAGTATACTTAAAAGTACACAAACAAACGATTAATCCAGAATAAAAGTTTGTGTTTACATAATGTGTCTGTGTACTGTGTATATTAATACATATTAACACATACATCTACATGTATACCTATTTTGGTAATATCTATATGTACTTATATTTGCCAATAATTAAAATTATATATAAATGTTTATTCATTTGTATGTTTTAGATTTTTCTTAAATATATGCATGTATGTGTATGTTTTTATAAATACAAAATTATTATGCAAAGTACAAAGATACATTTTATGTAAACACAAACCTTTATTCTGGATGCGATAAATCGCAATTAATCGTTTGACAGCCACTTCATAAACTAAAAAAAGGGCCAATTTAGTCCCAAGTAGTAGTGAAATAGTTTACAAGTATACGATTAAATTGATATTAGTATACTAATTACATAAAGTATACCTCAAATAAACTTATATAAAATGAACTTACAAGTATACTTTTTCTAAGACCAAGCAAAAAACAAATAACTTTATGTTTAAAACAATTTTGATCACAGAGTGAGCTTTCAAAATGGTTGTGCATGATTTAAGTCTGTATAAACATTACTGTATAAACTCACTTCACAGAGTTTGGTCCAGTTGAAGGACTTGAGCGGATTGGACGGCTGAGGGATGTTTTTCTTCTTCAGGTTGGAGGACAGAAGACCAGGCAGAGGAGCACCAAAGCCGGGCATGCCTGGCGGAGGCGGCGGTCCGCCGGGTGGAGGAGGAGGAGGCGGCGGTGCTCCACCTGGAGGAGGTGGAGGAGGAATGCCAGCCAGACCTGGGGGCGGAGGTGGGGCACTACCGGGGGCCAGAGGGACGAGAGGGGGACCGCCTGGGATATTTGTCCTCTAAAAAGACAGTTGTGAAAGTGCTGTGAATCTAGTGCGACTACGGAAGAAAACGTCCTTTTGGCTCCGCAAGTTCCAATCCCTAATGAGCTGCCTGCCTAGACAGCATTTTAGTCTCCAAGGTTATATACTTCAACAAAGTTGACACTAATGGGCTTCATCTATGAAGTAAGAAAGGCAGCTCCTCAGGGTTTGGAACAGGCTCTTTGGGCATGTGTGCACACAACATACATTACTCATCTCGTGAAGCCTCACGGAAAGATCCACCACTTGCTGTTTAACCATCCTGTGTTCGCTGCTTTCCTTCTCCAGTTTCTCTTTCATCTTATTGAGCGTTTGCATCATTTCTTCCTTCTCCTGCGTTTTGGCGTCGCACTCCCTCTCCTTCTTCTCCAGTTTCTGCTGAAGTTCATTATGCTCTACGATTCAAGCCAGATAAACATCAAAACTATTTCAAATGCTCCTCGGCACAAAAACTTCAGTATCCAACAAAATCATCACGTTAGGGCATGGGTAAAGACATTCAAGACCTCCTTGGTTCCTATTGGTTCAATATTCAACTCGTCGAGTGATTGTGTACCTTTTCTCATTTGTTCTGCTTGTTCCTTCCATTGTTTCACCTCGTTCTCATTGACCAACCTGCAAAAGAGAAACCCATCTTAGGACACATTTACATTTATGCTTTTGGCAAATGATTTTATCCAAAGCGATTTACGGTATACATTTTATCAGTCGGAATCAGATCTGTGATCGTTAATGAAATTTAGTTAAAAGAGGTCAAAGATGCTTCAGTCCCCTTAAGCCATGAGCTATTTGAAACTAAATAAATCCAACTTTAGGACAGCTCGGTTACATTAGATCAAACCTCGAAATGATTTCCATATGCATTTTCATTTCAATGAAACTGTCCCAGACTGTCTCTGTTTGTCAATGTCTGAACTGAAGCGGTGTCTCACTTTTAATTTATTCCATTCTGCGTGATGACACAAAAACATGTTTAACTCTTGTAGCTCTGAAAGAAAGCCGTTTTACGCTCTACTGAATGAATGTCATGTTAAATCACACAACAGATGTGTCTCTGGAGGTTTATATCCATAAGATACTAACATCTATGAACAGTTTTGTGCATTCTCACAGATTAAACACAGACCGGCGGGATGCTTCAAAATGCTTGACTCTGGATTATGGATTTGGGATTATATGCTTCTCTGAAGTGAAGGCTTCAAATCTCAGAATCTTTCTAATGACAAGCGGTTTTATGAAGGCTTAGGGTACTAATAACTTAGAGACAGTGAAATACAGCAAATGGCAGCACAGGGGAAGAACTAATCTTAAAGGAATAGTTCACCCAACAATGGAAATTCTGTCTTCATTTACTCACCCTCAAGATGCTCCAAACCTGCTTAAATGTCTTTGTTGTGATAAACACACAGAAAGATATTTGAAAGAATGCTTGTAACCAAACAGTTCTTGGCCCCAATTGACTACCATAGTAGGACAATTCCTTCAAAAGAAGATATTTTGAAGAATGTAAGAAAGCAAACAGTTCCAGGGCACTTTTTACCAAGAACTGTTTGGTTACAAGCATTCTTCCAAATATCTTTCTCTGTGTTCACCAGAACAAAGACATGTATACACACTTGGAACAACTCGAGAGTGAGTAAATGATGACAGACTTTTCATTTTTGGGTGAACTGCCCCTTTAAATCTCGAACCATTCCTCACTCACATTCGCACCACGTTCTTCACGTTAAAGTTCTCCAGCGGCGCGATGTCAGGGTCGTGACCTCTGTCATTCTGCAGGACGAGCTGCTGGACGATTCTGTCGAGGAGGAGCCAGTACTGAACCGTGTTCCCGTTTCTTTTATCTGAGAGAAAAGAGCAGAATGAATGAATCGGTACATAATACCATAAAACTAGATTCAAGTCATATTAAAACACCAGCCGGGTTGTTAGCATCATTTTCTAAGTCTTATCAAATGTACTTGTACACATTTGTAACATTTCATTTATTTTATTTATTTAAAAACTTAAAAAATATTAATAATAAACCTTATTCCTTTAATGTTAACAACGCTTGGCACAGAAGAAGCCACTCATAAAAAGTATCACAGTTTTTTTTTAGGCATTGTGTCATCGTAATACCATGTTACGGTACACGCTGTACAGTAATTACTTTTTATTAGTAATTTATTTTCCTGTAATCAAAATGACATGTAAGACAGGTCCTATTATGTTGTTATGGGGATCTTAGGTAATATCACTTACAGGGCATGTGCAGACAGTGCTGTAAGACAGACATGAAGTGTGGGAAGGAGTCCGAGTGGTTGATCCGTTTCCGGATGAGTTCAAACACCTGAGTGGCACTTTTAGTGTCTACATGAACCTGAACGATACAAAACCACGACAAAATGACATCCGAGTTTGTGCCACATGTGAGAAATCAACAACCTAAGGGAACTTACGTTCTCAAACCGTTTGGCGAGGGCTAGCTCGTCTTCATTTCTTAACATCTCGAAGAAATCCAAATGCCTGGGAAGCAATAAAAGATGAATGCGTTAGTAATCTATGCTATTTAAGTTAAGGGCACATGGAATCTCAGAAGGCAGAGCTTACCGATCTAACGTGGCGTTTTCATGAGACCGTAATTTATCAATCACTGGTTGGATGCCCAGCATCAGAAATTCATACCGCAAATGAATTCTGAACTCCAAACTTGTCTTTAAGGGAAATGTTGGATGTTAGAGGGAAAAGCTTGGATGAGCTGAACGTAATGAGACACAGATGTGGAGAAAAGTTACCTCTCCTGCTCCCTGACTGAGGACCGCATTGATGAAGGACATGATGGCCGTCTTGAGGCTGACCTCGTCTCTGTAGCGGCCCGTGCTCCTGTCCAAGTCGTTCAGAAGGGTCTACGGGGAAAAACAAAGAAGACACAAGAATGAGAAGAGAGAAAGTGGAAGACGTTTTAATATTTATGTAAATGATCATGTAAATGATGACAGGATTTTCATTTTGAAGGTGAACTGCTCCTATAAGTAATATCATCTGAACCTGAAATCGCGTCCGCTCGCAGGCGAACTTCTGATAGTGCAACATGGCCTCCAGGATTTTCTTGTGACCTCCAGGCACCAAACACACGGCGCCCATGATCTCCAGAACCGCCACTTTGGTCTTCATGTTCTCGGTGGCTAAACTATGAGCGATGATGTTGATGCTCTCGGCGTGGGCGAGCACGTGCGAGCGCCCCTGAGAGTTATTCATCAGAGCTTTGATGCAGCCGATCAGCGAGGTGTGGATCTGAGACTCCGTGGTCTCGTAGTCCATCGTTTTCAGGAAGTTCAAGATGCACGTCAGCCCGTCAAGGTCTATGAAGCGTGTCACGAAGCTGAGGAGCACAGCACAAGTCAGTCCAAGGAGATGAACCCACGCACAATCGACGCTGAAATATCCACATTTTAAGCAGATTTGCAGCTGTCGCTTTGGATAATTGATCGTCCGAGACAATTTATTGAGGGGTTTACCATCATGACGAAGGGCCAAGCAAAATGCTATTGCTGGCAATGTAAATGTTTTCTGGAGACCCTCGAAAACAAATTCCTAATCATATATGCAGAGCTCACTGAATGTTTGTTCACGCGTGTTTTCGTTACATCTTTTGTTCAGAGTCAAGCTTCATTTAAAGAATCAACAGAGGAAGCACAACTCATTACAGACCAACTGAATGGTTCAAAGGTTCGAGTGGTGATGCTGATCTAACCAGACTCAATAACAAATAGGCAATGAAACCAATGCTGCATACTGTATGAATGATGGGATAAAGACTGGGAAGACTAGAAGTTCTGGGAAGCTAAACTGCTGAATGGCTATTAGCACTTCTGCAGATGATGATTTCATGCAGTAGATCAAGCTGACATATAATACAATTGCAAGACATCTACAGTACTGTATTAATGACGCACTTAGAGAGAGAGAGAGAGAGAGAGAGAGAGAGAGAGAGATTGTACCTCATAGGCTGTGTGCGTAGAGCCGTTTTTAAGCCCTCTATCATTTTATTTCTCTCCTCCTCATCCTCCTTATCCAGGGCCAGCAGTGTCTTCCTCTGGTGGAGATGTTGAACGTAACAGATATTTCATTAAAAAGAAGAACAATGATAACACACAATAGTTCTGAATAATTCTCCACAACAACCTTACTATAAGAACTTGAATAGTCATTTTTATTTAGAAAAATTTGTTTCATTTCTTTATTCGGTTGAACACAAATTAAGATATTTTGAAGAATGTAGGAAAGCAAAACAGTTCTGGGGCACTTTTGACTACTATTGTCATTTGTCCTACTATGATGGTCAACGGTGGCCAAGAACTGTTTGGTTCCAATCATTCTTCCAAATATCTTTCTCTGTGTTCATCATCAGAACCAAGACATTTATACAGATTTGTGACAGCGTGAGGTTGAGTTAATGATGACTGAATTTTTATTTTTGGGTGAACTTTCCCTTTAATGTTACTGCTGCAAAACGCCCTTGTCGGTTAAAAATAAACACAAAGGAGTTACTGAGTACATAAACATACCTCCATTTGCATCAGGAAGCTTATACTGTAAAAATTATTTTTAATTTGAACTGTCGGTTACGATTTTGTGGGAAATTCGCTTTTTAACACCGTTAAAGATAAGTCTAAAGTGAGACCTGCAATTTATGTGTCTAACAGAGGTGGCGATAGAGAGTAAAAAAGTTACAGCTTCAAGCTTCAAAACATGCGCGAATTCCATGTTCGTTAGAATTTATATAAATTAATGAAAGAAATCTAAGTATAAAATAAATACTCGAAGATTGTATGACAAATTTACTTTACTTTTTAACCTACATTTTAGCTGTTTGGGGGGTGTTTCTTAAAGCTCTAGTCTGTAACTTTTGCCTCTATTGCCATCTTTGTTTGAAACAAAATTGTTTAATATTTTTACATAATTATCTTAGTCAAACGATATCAAACTGGCATTTCCGGTAAAATTGTTATAAGACTGTTAATCGGGGAAAGGTCAAGGCACTGTCAAGACAAAGTTTTAAACACTGAAATGTAAAAACTTATTGTGTCAATAGTAACATATTTTTTAGCTTAATTAAATTATAAAAAAACTTCATTCATCAATCATGAACACCCCTACTAGTAAGATTAACAGAATCTTCAGAATATTCTGACATCTTCAGCGAACCTTTAACCACCCCCCCCACAAGCAAATATAAATCACCTGCTGTTTACTACACAGCATAAGAACCACACGAGACCTCCAGGGTTCAACCGCAGGCTTGTATTCACACACACTGAAAGACGGGTATGTGTGAAGGAATTTATAGCTGCAGCGATTATCTCAGTTTTGATGACCGTAAGCGCTCTTTTCTCTATGACAAATTTACAATTGTTTATTAATGTTCTGTAAACACCCCCGACAACTTCCTCCAGGGCAACATCTGCGAGTTTAACGGCCCCCTCTTGACTAAGAGCCTTTCGTGTCCTCCGGGCAAACACAGAAATGAGCGCTTCAGGGGAAGCTTACAGTATTTATTGTTTGTTTAGCTCAATGTTGTGTGTAACTTACAGCAGCCATGGAATTGATCTGATCGATGTAGAATTCAGGCCAGCTGGTCGCCCCCTTATTTTCTTCTTGTTCCTAAAAGAAATCGAGAAAACAAAAAGATTCTGCTTAAATACCCTGCTCATGCTATTTTTTTGTGATGTATTGTTTTCTAGATAAAATCATGTTTGTCATGTAATGTAAAGAATATTCTGTAAAAATATAAACTTGATATCTTTATTATTTACTGAGTAAAGCCATGTTAAAGATTAAAATCAGTATTTAGCAAGCCAAATTTCAGGATTTTTGTGGAAAATAATAAAATGCTGTGTCAATAACTTGTCAATTTTAGTTTTTGTTATGTTAGAAATAGGGCTATCAAACAATTAATCGCGATTAATCGCACCCAGAATAAAAGTTTGTGTTTATATAATATATGTCTGTGTACTGTGCATATTAATTTAGTATTTATGAACACATACACATACATGTATATATTTAAGAAAAATATAAAAATGAATAAACATTTTTATATAGTTTTAATTATTGGTGAATATAAATAATTATAATGTATACATAATTATATAATTATAATTAATGTTAATATTTCCTAAATATGTACTGTATACATGTATGTGTATATGTCTTTATAAATACAAATGAATATGCACAGTACACAGACATATATTATATAAACACAAACTTTTATTCTGGATGCGATTAATCACGATTAATCGTTTACAACCCTATTAAGAAATACAAATTTGAGTCCACCATTAACGAAATTAAACACACATCACCTATTTTCATCGTTTTTATAGATATGACTATTTCTAAGCTTCTAATCTCATTGATTATGACTTTGGCCTCACAAACAGGCTCACATTTAAATATAAAAATAGATTTACAGTCACACAAGCGTTTTATTTGAAGTCAAATTTGAGAAAGATTACATGGACAAACTTGGTTAGTCTGTGCATTAAGAATGTATATCAGAAAATAGGTTCCAATGAGCAACTTTGAATAAACCTTTTTATGAAATACAAGTGAAGTGTTGAAACTATTCTTTAATTTTCCCCCACACACCTATAAAAAATAAATGGGGACTGAGTCTGTCAGTAACTACAGTAATATTACGTCCAACACATTCTTATGTGTTCCAAAGAGCCATACCGGTTTGACACAACATGAAAGTGAACAAATTATGGCTTTTTTATTTTGGCCAAACTTTCATGTTATTTAAAGTGTCTGACACGCCAAAGTCAAGCAGCGGTCCTTCAAACCGACACGGACCACATTCTCATGTCCTTCCACAGTCTCTGTATGTGAGAACACAGCTCATCTGACCGCTCATTCCCACAAATCACACCAAACGCTCCAAACAGCCCTGTGAACGGATACTGTTTCGTGTCCACAGCTGACACCTTCCTCGTGTCTGCTTTCATGTAACAGGCATGACAAGACTCAAAGCTCCGGGACTGCAAAACTCAGCTCAAAATACAATCTCTGGCAAGCGCTTAAAGACTATAAGCAAGTCCAAAAACAAGCTTTTTCCCAGAGCCACTGATTCTTTAAAGCTTTTAATACAAAGCCTGGGGTCGGGAAACAATACGGCAGTGTTTAGCGCTATACTCAAGTGTCTATAATACACATCTGCTCCCACATTTGAAGGGAATTTGACTTCTGCTAGCCAGGGTAAGTTTGGAATTGGGAATTAGGGGTGTCTGGGGGGTTTCGATGTAACGGTTATAGACGCCACATGAGCCGACTTCCACGATAAGCTTCCAGGAATTTCTTTTACAAGTACACCCGTCGTTTTATAACTGCGATCGGCAATTATGCAATTTAACTATTTTGGATCGTACGGCTTCGAGATTATTAAAAAATGCAGATGAAACTAAAAATAAGGGTAAGAAGTACTTTATACTAGACATTCAGATCAACTTTGACCTCGACATCTTGATAGCAGTTAAAGCGCTCATTATATTGCACGGTGTTGGTTCCATGTGTGGCTTGAACTCCAGAAATCCACCGAGAGGTGATTTAGTTCTTGCAGGTGTAACTGGCTAACACGCTCCGTGCTGTGTTTTATTGAGCTGGAATAACACTGCATACTTGTTATTCTTCCAGCCTTTCTATGAAGTTTACAACATGACACTTTTTCGTTGGCCTGAGGGTTTAGAGCTGTCATAGTAGAAAGTTGCTGAAGATGTCACGACAATATTAATTGTTGTGTAAAACAGTTACCTGTGAACTGTCGTGTTTCGAGACGCAAAAGAAATGTAAAAACCTATAGAGAATGTGAAACTGTCACTCCCTATTTTGCGTGTTGCAGTGGCGCCGCCATCTTGGGAGGATCATACTCCACTGCTATTATTGTTTTGATATGTAACGTAACTTGTTTTGTTTGATATATGGAGAAAGTGAAAGAACCATGTGCTTTTCCTGAACGACTCTACGTAGTACTATTGCAGTTTTTAACACAGCAAGACCGACCTACCATAGATGTATTTCCTAATCAAGAAAAACAAAACATTGAACGCAATAGCACCCAGCCTCCCAAGATGGCGCAACGTTCAACGCGGCGTGACGTCGATCAACAAACAAGCTTTTTATAAAAATAAATCAATGACATGATGGCCAGCTAGTGTTTTAGAGGACAGCAGACTCCTGTGTGCCTCACTCTTCAGTTCATGTCTTTTAAAAATGAGAGTTCACAGAGTGTGTCGGGACAGCCCGGGATCTGTTCACTCTCACTCCACGAACCCAAATCAAACGTTCCATGAAACGAATCAAATAAACCCTGAACACTGGACACCATCTCCCTGTCCCGAAGCCAAGCATGTGCCGGAGCGTGTGGGGATAGACTGAACTGTTTACATTACGTCCTTCTTTAGGGATGTACAGTAAGACCGAGCCGTGTTCATATACACATCTGCTCCGCTTGATGTTCTTTGCTCAAGATAGATTAAACATCTTTGCAGGAAACACAACTGTTTAAAAATGGCTTTAGAAGGAAACGGCCGTGCAAGGACAAACCTTAACAAACACAGAGATCTTTCTAAACATCAAACTTAAGTTACAAAACTTGGTACAAATTTAGATTTTGAAGTATTTTTCATGAAAACGTGTTGCATCTAAACGTGGAAATAAACAAAAGGATTTCCAAACAAATTAAAAATGAGTAAATATTTAAGATTCTCTGCTATTTTTTGATCGCGGTGTATACAGGAAAATTGTGATATTAAACATATCCATGTCCGTTTAAATCCAGGGGACAGTAAATATTTGAGTTCAACTTTTTGCCCAGATTATTCAAATAAGAACAATGTAAAGGAGGGGTTTCACTAGTAATGTCAGACATATGAACTCCACTACTGTACACTATATACTGTATGTTATCTTTAGATCCAACGCCGTATAGTTCCATGTAAGGGCAGGACTTACCTTTTTCTTACTACAGTAGATTTGCCATTTCTTCTCTGCGGGAAGGGCAAACATGGCTTCTCTATGTTTCTCTGCGAGGTCAAGCTCATCCTGTAGAAGGACACACATAGGGAGAAGTTTAATTGTTATATTTATACATGAATTATACAGATATGGATATATATAGATATGTATTTGAAATATACAATTATCTATATATTATTTGTTATATATATAATAGGGCTGTCAAAAGATTAATCGCGATCAATCGCATCCAGAATGAAAGTTTGTGTTTACATAATATATGTATTGTGCATATTAATTATGTTTTTATAAATACAAACACATACACATGTATACATATTTAGCAAATATTTACATGTATTTATTTATATTTACCAACAATTGAAATTATATATAAATGTTTAATAATTTTTAGTGTTTAATGTGTTAATAAATACAAATTATTATGCACAGCACACAGATATAGTTTATGTGAACACAAACTTTTTTTCAGGATGCGATCTTTTGACAGCCCTAATATATATATATTATTAACAATCATATGTTATTATTTGCTCATTTAATATGCATTTTTGTTATATACAGTTGCCATTTTAAAATTATTTTCAGTTTTTCTGAATGTACTATTTGTAGGTAGGGGCCTATATTGTTGTGAACTACTAACAATATTTTTCCAAGATGTCAAATAAAATGTTGTTTCTATTTGCATTTATTTGAAGAAAATGAAAACTGAATAAACAGGTCAAAATAACAAAATATATGCTTTGTATTTTTTCAGACCTCAAATACTGCAAAGAAAACAAGTTCATATTCACTTTTAAGCAATACAACCGTTATATTTCTACATTTATTTACGAAAAGTTTAAGATAAACTTGATTTTTATCACAATTTCATGTGCCTTCTCATGCTGTCTTACACATTGCTGTTGGGTGACTTTATGTCACTCCTGAGGTTTGATTTTGTTGAAATTCAACAGACAATTTGGAATGGTCTCTTAATTTTTTCAACGGCTGTATATTGTTTGTTATACAATCATTATATATATTATCATTTGTTTATTTTCTTTTTTGCTTGCTTTTTAAAGCAAGGATTATGGCATACAGGCACCATATGCAGTAAGCCACAAGAAGCTTGAAGTAGACTGACATCAGCCCCCGGATATCACTGACCCTAAAGAGGGGGTTAATTTCCCACAATTCTCTGGGAGAGAGGGTCCTTGTTTCCTCACGGCAAAGAAAAGGGTTAGTCATGTAAACCATCAACTAATGGCAGATCTCTCCTGCGACGTCTGCATTCCCATGATGCACTTCTGGGCTGAGCGGGTCAAATTCAATCCAGATGTTCGAGCGAAGTTAATGAACCTTGTGTGAGAGACGCGTACAACGAGCAGGTCCCGAGACCCCTTTTAACTGTCTGCGTACAGAAATAATGAGAGTAAAATGGGTGCAAAATACAGGGAAGTATAATCCATGATCCTAAGTACACATATTTAGATGAGATTCCAGAGAGAGAACATCACAGCCAAGGTCAAAATCTGATCTTTGTTCTTTCTACTTCTCTGTATATCTGTGTGGAAAAAACTGAACCTGTTACTCTGTTCTGCATGTCCACATCCACCTTGTTGGGACAGTGTTAAAAGCTACAAAACAAGTTTTAAGTTTTTGATTTAAACTCTTTGCTTTGCATCCGTTTTCAAGTTATATCATTGTTTGTTTGCCAGCTAACATGAGGACGACAGCTTCACACCACCAAATCAAAAGTCCGTTAGAAGCATGTTCTTGTTACATCAAGTTAACATGACACTGACTGACGTCTCGGTTGTGGCTCGTAAGCGCTCAAAGGCTCAGCGGGGGACAGGCCTCCATCGAGTCTGCCTCATTCGACTCTTCCATGAGCCCATCTGTGCCAAAAGCCATCCGGTCACGCGCTGGTGGATCGAGGCATACAGACGTTCTCCTGCTTGATGGAGTCTGCAAAGCTAATGAGGGGACATGCATTGTCTAACAGACCATTAGCAGGGAACGCTTGGCTTCCACATATTACGGAGACCAAGACAAGCACTGACTGACTCCACAAATGGAGGAATGGCAAAGCTCAGCTTTGAGGATGAAGAACCTCAAAGCTGAAGAATTGTGATGGGATTATTGGGAATGAATCGATCGTTTGTGACTTCTGGTTGTGTCCATGTGGGCTGGAGCACTTGTGAAATCTGCATGTTCTGGCTTAGCACGAAACGCGATGTTGAAAACACATCATGGGATGCGAAGACAAGCTCCTCTCTGTGTCTTAATGAGTCATTCTCTTACCGTGTCTGCCAAGGAAAAGTTTGACAAAAGCAAAGAGCAGATTTTACTTTAAAATGACTTGTGTCCAAAGAAAATTGTCTTTAAAAATGTTCCACAGAACTTTTATGAAGTGCCTACATTTAAATGTGGTTTCACATTATAGATTGACATATTTTCCCATCCATCATCTATTTATTCATTCATGCATCCATCCATCTATTTACTCATCCAACCAGATATCCTTTTATTTATCTAACCATCTGTCCATCTATTCATTTACTCATCCATCTGTGCGTTTATCTGTTCATCCATCTATTTATCCATAAACCCATCCATCTATCCATCCATCCCTTTGTCTATCCATCTATGCATTCATTTATCTATCCATCTATTTATCCTTTTACATATCTGTCCATCCATCTATCCATATGTTTGTCCATCTATCCGTCCATCCACATGTCTAACCCCACATCATCTATTCATGTATTCATCCATATATATTTAGCAATCCATTTTTTATCCATTTATCAATTTTTTTATCCATCAGTCCATCGGTCTAGCATCTATTCATCGATTCTTCTACCTATCCATCTATTCATCCATCCGTCTGTCAGTGAAAGTGAGAAAACAAGTAAGTACAAAGAGAATGCGGTACAGTACATACCACCAGCTCAGTGAACTTGGCGTCCAGCTCCTCGGCGGGCGGCATGGGCAGGGTGGGCTCCATGGTCTGTAGTGTGAAGTTGCTGTCATGACGGAGGCGGTAGGTGATCTCGGGATGGTTGTTCCTTTTCAGACAGCAGCAGAGGAAGGAGAGGCCCCGGCCTCCTCGCTTACGTGGGGCCATCATGGCCAGAGGCCCAGCCAATCAAATGTTTCTTGTTCAGCTACGACCCCCTGCGTGAAATCAAACACGAAAAGAAAATAAGAGACTTGTCAAGCAACTTACTATTATAAAGACACAGTGGTAATAACTTACAGGAACCGCAAAACAGAAAGCAAACCTTCACCCAGTGCTATTTGCATTGTCAAAAGAAGAATCATGTTTTGAATGTAAAATGTGAGACTTCATGTACTGAGTGTACACTCCGAACTAACAGGTTACGTTACTGCCAACCATTTGCATTCACAAAGATATGCAAGGTAACATTATGACTACATAAAATCTGCCTGAAATGAATCCCAATCAAGACATGTGTTCACAATAAGTGAAGACTGTCTGTGGCTCCAGTCTCATCTTCTGCACGAACCAACCTGTCTCCTCCACCCAAGCCGTATGATCTGATAAACCATTATCCACAATCTCTACATGATCTCAAAATCCTTGTGAACCATCAACACACAGCCACAAGAATCAACACGCAGAGTGTATTGTAAACAGACAAAACATCAAAAAAAAAAACATTTACACAACACTATTTCTATTGTCAGTGTCGAAACCACAACATTTGCACTGCTAACTCAATGCTGTACCAAATGAGCTACAGAAACCGTCCCAAATTTCGCTCATAGACACATGAAGTCAAGATCTGGCCCTATGGACCCCAAGCACTCAAACAGGCCTATCTTTACAAACAAAAGTAAACCATGTGCACCATCCCGTTTTCCATATTAGGAATGAAAGAGAAAGTCGCCGTGCCTAAATCTATCAACTCTATCGTGGTTTACTTATACCTGCATTTCTCGTGATTTAATGACAACACCAGCCTGGGCTCCAACACAGAAGGCCATCACGACCTAAAAGTCAAACATAAACCCCACTCAGAATTTACGGTCAGATCCAAAAGCTCCAAGTGGCCAGATGTTTTCCTTTAAAAATCCAAGGAAGCGACGTAAAAGCTTCAATGGCCTGAGGATTGGCGCGGAGTTTACAGTGCGCGTGTGTGTGTTTGTGTAAAGTCTGCTTGGAGTCCTTGACCCTGACGGGCAGGTTTTAAGATCAGATCTAAATACAGATGCTGTGCCTGCGCGGGTTGACCTTATGAATGTATGTCTGCAGTCAAACAGGAGCACGTTTGAGGAAGCAGCGGTTGAAAACTCAATCCAACGATTCCCAACAACACTACGTTTTCCTGAATTTCAAAAGCGATGTGTGGAAGCTACTTTAAATAACTCTTGTAGCTCAGCAAATCCAATTTTTAAGTTATTAAACTATTGGTAACTTGGGTTTTTATCTTTGAATACAATAACGTGTCCTTCTCTATTTCTCATTGAAGAGCACGACTTCAAACCTAAATCGTAAATCTAATTCATCCTCTTTCAGTCAAAACACCAAAGCAGGAAGCTGGTCATCCAAGATCTGGACACCGAGAGACCCGGTGATTCCCATCTGTGAAAATACAGAAGCTACAAGTCACGTCCAGCTGAGAGAGAAAGAAAAAGGGAAGGAAGGAAACAGGGAAAGCAAACAAAGAGGAAAATATCAGCCAAATACAGAGGAAACTATTGTCTGAGCGGCTTCATGAACGACTCGCAAGGCTGCGTCATACCGTTTACACTAACATGGCCTTGTGGCATTTTCCAACAAGGAAGAAAATCCCGATTCTCACACTTGAACTATTTAGTCGTGATAACACTACAGACACAGATGTGCGTCTGAGTCAGCTGGGAATTTTCTCACCGCTGGGTTTATTTCATTGTGTGAAAATAGCTCAATACTGACTCGTCTGTCTAAAGACCGGTGGGCGACCTTTTTGCTGTAGGCAGAGACCACACACTCTTCACACCAGAGGAATGAATCCCACGTCTATAGTTAGATCAACAGGACAACAACATAAAGTAAATACAATTTTACTTGTAATATTGTAATATTGGGAGCATTGGACTGCAAAAGACAGAACATAAGAGATGTTTTCACAACATTGCATGTAATGAGTGAAAGTAAATACTGTAGATGGCAAGCACACATGTACACCCCCAGAAACCACTGTAAATCATTCACAAGCTAGCATGTTTTAATCCAGTCTCACTGGTGGATGTCCTCCTCTTCAGACTTTGACCCACAAACACGGCTGAGCAAATATTCTCTTCATTTCGAACATCCTACATTACAGCGGTTTACAGTATCTCTCAAAGTAAAAATGAGCACTTTTAATCGAAAACATTGTCTAGATACAGTAAAGGAAGTGGAACTGCTTCAAATAATGAACATATACTCCAGAAAAGCCCTAATATATACAGTATAAACATCATAAAAAGTAGAGAAAGTGACAAAATATACAAAAGTGTGAATTTAAACAAAAAACGAAATCCTGTTCCTCTTCTTTCAGCGCCAGGGCTCGTGGAAAACCGCAGTCAGTACAGAGACAGGTGACTAAAATATTTACAACTAAAAGAATAAAAATTCAACAGCTAAACGAAAGCAAACATGTGCTATGAACTGACTGTTCCCAAAGCCTAAATGAAATAAGAGTCTCCCTGTGGCTATAAAACATATGAAACAGCCGGTTTGTTTTCAGAAAACCTAAATGGACTACTATTGAAGAATTTGTAGTCGCTACAGCTCGGTCCTTGTCTGAGAGAATTCACATGACTTTTATCCTTGAAAGGGGACTTTCTCTCCGACACTACCTCACAGCATCAAACAAAAGTCAAAACATTCCCAGCATCCCCTTCCAAGCCAGAATAACTCTCAGAGTTTCTTTTCTTTTCTTGACCCCGCACAGATTCTTTTCTGTACTTCATCATGAAACGCTCACCATACAGACACCAAACAAACTTTGTTTTGTATATATTTTAAAGCTGTAATCCATAACTTTCGCATTATGAGCATCTCTGAAATACACAAAATTGCAGATTACTTTGTGATTTATCTATATGTGGGTTGAAGTCAAATGATGTCAAACTGACATTTCCAAATCATTTCTATAAACCCACAGTTGTGGATGAGGGTTAGGTGAGGAGACACGGTTTTTATGTACTTGCCGAACAACTGATTTAAGTTTATTTTTAACCAAAAGAAAAAGTTACAGATTGCAGTTTTAGGTGGTTTTGTTTCTTGTAAGCTCTTACACACTGTACCATTTCATTGATGGAGATCTAAAGCTTAACACCAAAGCTTATAAAAAATATGATTATGCTGCCAAGAAAGCACTGTTGTTTTCTTTTGTTGAGTAATTAAATAATTGTATTATTTTAGAAAATAAACACCAAGATTAAGAGGGGTTACCTAAGGGAAGGTAAATCTGCAGCAATGTGCATGTCTGTACAACAATGGCATAAAATCTCTCTCTCTCGCGCTCTCTCTCTCTCTCTCTCTCTCTTTCCTAACATTTATTCAACCAACAGAGTGAACAACATATGCCAACCCAACCCACCGCCCCCCCAAACAACACTGTGTCCTCAAGTTCACTACAGTTTTACACCACACGTTCACCTCATCCATCTGATTCACCAGACTTTCTTATATAAGCACATTTCTATCTTTATGAATGACTGTATTGATCCTGCAGCCAGATGCAAATCCCATTTGCACTGGGCCACGAGTCAATGCATGACGGGAATAGACGCCAAAATTATACGAGGCACGTTTACTTTTCAGCTTGTCCCGGAAAAAAACTATTACCTCAAATCAACTGCAAAGCTGACGCATCTTTTCTATGAAAGCTTTTTGGGTATATTGAGAGCGTCTGCGTAGCTGCAACTAAAAGTAACATCACATTATGAACCAAAGACGCATTAACAATAACGAATGAAATCGATACTTCTGTTCGGGTTAATTCTGCCTACATGCTAAAGTGAATCAACTTTTTGCAAACTTTCATAACTTATTAAAGATTTCATGCATCACAATAACCCCTTACTGTATGTTTTCTCTTAACTGTACTATTGTTGCCTTGTCCTGCACACAATATTAGTCATTACTTGTGGTCGTGTAGCATCCCCTGCTCTGGTTTCAGATCACGTAGTGCCGGCACTATGTCTGGAACCTTTTTAAATCTAGATCTGCCCTGGTTTTCACTGGCAAGATGGAATCGACAGGACCACGTGTACTTCACGTTACCGATCTGCATCAGACCAACCGCTTTAAGCAGCCAAGTATATTTGTTGATCAGTCAATTGTGAATCAAATGAGCCGATCTGACAAGCTTGCTTTAACTCGTTGTTAAAATTCTTGATGTTGCTTTTAAACGTGTGCATTCTTGAAATATACATAGACATGCGTTTGTGTGCATAACCGAACTGCTGTTTCATTAACAGTCTCGACTCATTCAGGGAACAGTCTAGAGCTTTTGGGCTGTTGGATTTGTAAAGAGAGAGTTTCCAATGAGGCACACAACTCTGTGATGTCATGGGAAATTCAATGCATTCAAGAGCAATTTGCATTTTCTTTCTTCTCTGGTACAACTACTGCGACAGAAACAAGATATTTGGAACTGGGGTCTTAACATTAAATCGTGTAAAAATGAAACGCCATCAAACAAAACGGCACATTCTCTTACCAAAACAACATGTAATAAATGTTAGGGTACAAGTATTCTGAAAACAGCACGTTTTTACTGTTGCATTTTCAAGTTTTACGAATTAAATACAGTCAATAATATAGATAAATCATCTGAAATATTAACTTTGTTATCATTGGGATTGGCAGAAAACCATGACTGTTGTTATGTCTCCCCCCTTGAGTCAATTTCGTAATGTTCAAAGTCAAACAAACATGTCAATGTTAGTTCATAGGTTAGTAACCATTTTAACTGGTGGTTACTATGAACTGACTAAATATAACTACTAAAATGTCCACAACGAGTGAGTTTAGTAAGATTAGTTCGCAGGGAAAACTCAAGCAACCGATATTTTGTAAATCTAATATTATATACATTAGCGTTCACTTTCTCGCTATCATCATTCTTAGTTCAATATCATCGTTGGTTGTTGAAAAACCCCCAACCATCACCTTCTAAACACAATTATGAAAAAGATGTGCCTTCAGATTAGACATCATGACATCAGTAGATTGCACAGTCACAGAGTTTAACATCTAATGTGCAACATTATTTAACTCATAAATGGATGCTGTTGATAATTCACATGCAGGCTGGTGACAAAAGCAATATTATTGCATGTATCTCAAACAGCACTTTAAACTCCGCAACTATAAAAGCGAGAGATTTGTTTCCCATGATGCACCAGCAGTAATATACTGTAGCGTGTCTTCCAGGATTGGACCTAATGAGGTCTGGCCCGTGGGGAAGACAACAGCACTTTCACACCAGACCTCACGGATAATCAAATGAACACTTGTTGCCTCTATGACACTGTACATTTTATTTCCTGCCTTTGACATCTGCATGGAAAGAAAACAACATTACTGCCGCAATGATATTGAACAGCCCAAACAAGTCTGGGACACTGCCTCTCATTAAAATCTAATCCATTATTTTGCAACCCTGATCATGTGACTGGGTTTCCATTTTCGGTTTTATGTAATGGAGGTCAGCCAGTTCAGCTTTTAGGCCAGCCTAAGCTTAACTAAACAACAACTCCTGGCCTTTGGTCTGTTGTCCCACGGTCAAAAACCAATAGATGCTCCTAATGGACAAGTTACAGCATCGACTGCTATTGAACTAATCAAAGTCTGGTATTGACATTTACAACCGTTCGATTTTTTCTGCATGCTGTGAAGTAAACACACTATATGCTTCATTAAAATATCTCTATACATCACATAATTTCACACAAACATATGATTGATCATGTTGAAACACATTTACACATTCAGGCCTCTGCCTATAGGCACTCCCACAAGGGTCACAGGCCACACCCCCTGAGAATCTAAATGCTTGACAGACAAAACAAAACAAAACAAGAAAGGCGACAAGAGAGTAAAAGATGCAAAAATGCTGTCGGCCAAGCACTCAAAAAGTTTTCAACATTCAGACCTCTGACACACATTCCACAGGCACGACCCCTATCGCCTCTTAAAGGAACAGTTCACGCAAAAATAAAAATTCTGCCTTCATTTACTCACCCTCAAGTTGTGCCAAATCTGTATACATTTCTTTGTTCTGATCAACACAGAGAAAGGTAAGAATGTTAGCAACTGAGATTTCTGGGGCAACATTGACTTACATAGTAGAAAAAATGCTTTATCAATTTCTTTGTTCTGTTGAACACAAAAGATATTTTGAAGAATGTAAGACGGCAAACAGTTCTGGGGCACTCTTCACTACCATTGTAATTTTTCCTACTATGATATAGTCAAAGGTGGCCAATAACTGTTTGGTTACAAGCAGTCTTCCAAATATCATTCTCAGTGTTCATCAAAACAAAGACATTTATGCAGATTTAAAGCAGTCCCTTTAAAGCATGACCCCGGGGTCAGACTCCACCAAACTCCAGAAAGCACACGATCTAAGACGTTCTACATACATGCCTATAGAGTTTCCCCAATCTTGAATCTGATTGGACGAGCAAATCACATCACACTGTTGCTGTCATCATTCGTCGTCAGATTTAAACCTCATCCAAATATCACCATGGCGATAAACAAATGCAAGGAGCTACTAAAAGGTCTAAGACATTACAGTATCCTTAAGAACAAAGCAACAACTGTCACATGTCATATACATAAATGATATACGTGCTGTTTACGAATAGTCGATTAAGCATGAGATTGTGTCACTTGGCACACCCACAAAAGAAATGTACACCTGTTTCATTCCATTCAAAACACTTCCTGAGCTTGTGATTATTTCCTCTGACTTACTTTGCTTAAAGCATGAGACAATAAAGATTCACACACACCGGTTCAGCCGGGGTGAAGAACAAACACGAAACCTAAGTGCCTTTAAGTGAACTGGAATCTTCACAATACAACATAACAACAGCATCCCCTCTCAACAAGAACAAACCCATGTGAGAAAACCGAACAATCCGACAGCTCACCCCTCAAAAAGGCTCGTCCAGAAAACATGCCCGTGTGAAATCCAGGCAGTCCGCGAGAGCTGTTGGTTTCAGCTCTGAACGTCACGGTGTGGGAAGCATGCAGCCCACAAGAGCACTTACATCTCCCAGCATCAAATCACAGAGCAAGAAGAAAAGCAAATAAAAGTCCCCCAGCTCAAAACATAGATCGCCTCAAAATGTTCAATCCTCCATGGATCGCTTGACTTACTGTACAATATCCGAATGTAAACTCAAAATCTCAGTGCTGTGAAAAAGTCCACCGTACATAGTCAGACAGATGTTCCCGGTCAGAACGGGACCACCCTCTTTCTCCAATGACACTCCTCCTCTCTGCACAGCCGAGTTTGGCTCCGCCCACAGATCCGAGCTCTGCAGTACAATACAGTGTTGTACATTGTTAAGAATCTTCTATAAACATATTAAAATACCAAGAGTGAACTAATCCTTAGAAAACAAAGATGTTTACTTTATGCTCGCCTCCAAATAAAGCTTGCTTTGTGGGTGTAGTGAAGATGGCACACAAATTAAAGAAGATTATGTAAGATTATTATTTAGATTTCTCATCATTCTGAATGTCCATAAATGCCAGTTTATAAACCTCTGGGTTAAAACAGATGGAGAGCATGATTATAAAGCCAAACAACTGTCACAGACCATCTTTTACTTCAGATATGTTACAGATTATTTCCTTTGTTGTTGTGGTAAAAAGCATTACCAAGTTACCATTTAAAAAAAATCTTCATATTCTTTCAAACTGTTTGACTCTTTCTTCTGCAGAACACAACAAATATTTTAAAGAACGTAATCAAACAAGCTTCCTTTGACTTCATTGTATGGACACGAATCCACTAAGACATTTCTCAAAATATCTTCTTTCTGTTGTACAGTAACAGAAAGGTTTTACATTTACACATTTGCATTTGGCAGACGCTTTAATCCAAAGCGGCTTACATTGCATTATCCTATACATTGGTTTCTAAGTATGTGCAATCCCCTGGGATCGAACCCACGACCTGGGCGTTGCTAACGCCATGCTCTTACCACTGATCACATCACATGATAACAATTGGTATCAACAATTGATAACTATCCCTTTAAGATCAAATAACATAATAGCTTCAAAGGAAAAGCACACTAACACCCATCACGGTCTCCATTCACAGTGAAGACACTATATCACATATGGCACATTCACACATATCTGGACATTGATCATTCAGTAACCATCAGCCCCTATCACTGCAGTGAGAGATCAATCGCAGCAGCTGACATCATCAAAGCGACCCATCGGCCAATCAGCTGATGGAAGCCACCACGAGTCACGTACACACAGGGTGACTGGTGTCCTTCCTCGAGCTGTCAGATTCAGAGGACAAATCCTTTCATTTTCCCAATTCATTTGGAAATCCTTGTTTCCAGATCAAATTTCCAGCCTCTCTTCCAGCGGAGTGCATATGGCTCTTTCCTGTGCATTGTCCCAGAGGTCATGATAGGGTCATCGACAGGAAGTGTCGGTACTGCTAATGGTGATGAACGTCTGTCGACAAGCTATAGATCGTGAACTTTGATCTTTGGCAGAGTGGAGAGGGTTTTGGCTAGGCCAGCACAACAACAGGTAGCATGTGAGGTCACAGTCTGTAAATTTTGTTTAACATTTTTATGGAAAACAGTTATGTACTGTATAACTCATCACAATGTTTGGTTTAGGGCTCCAAAAAGATTAGACACAACTAATCGAAAGCAGAATATACGTTTTTGTCCAGATAATATATGTACTGTGTATAATAATTATATACTGTGTATAGATGTGTATATATATACAGTAAATACGCACCCTTGCATGTATAATTGTATGAAAAAATATATTTATAGATTATATATAAACTAAATTATATATAAATGTATATACACATATAAAATATATTTCTTAAATAGGCTATATACATGCACGTGTATGTATTTATATAAACATCATCTAATCGTTGTGCAGCCCTATGTTTGGTTAATAATTTAGTTGTCATTTAGATACTTGTGAACACGTGAAGCACTGAAAAGCAAATGAAAAGTATTCCAATACTTACATTAATGCATTTGGCAGACGCTTTTTTATACATGTATACCATCAAGGCAAATATTATAATCAGTTTGTGGGTTCCCTAAACCCTGGGATCGAACCCATGATATTTGCAATGCTAATGCAATGATCTTCTATTGAGCTTCAGGAATTCATCATTTACAGTGTTGGGTTGTTGTATAAGGATAAGAAATTAATGGAACGGTTCAACAAATAAGAAAATCATTTTTTATGTCATTCTAAACCTGTATGACTCTCTTTCTTCAGTAAAACACTAAAGAAGATATTTTAAAGAAAGTTGGCAACCAAACAACATTGACCCTCATTGACTTTCCTTGTATGGACACAAAACCACAAGATACTTATCCCATGAGACGACACGAGACTGGGTTAACGAGAGCGAGACGAGATTTTTAGACTTTTCCAAGAAATCATCAATGATGAAATATATAGGGACATTTATTCTTTTATTCACCTTAAAAATACAAAATGCAAAAAATGTAGGCATTATAAAATCAACTTAAAATAAACGTATATTTTAATGAATTATATTATGCAGTAATAAACAATATGTAAACACTGCTAAATGTTTCGTCACAAACTCAACTGACAGGCAGTAATTGCATTATGCGCGAGGCGCTGCAGACCCGAGAGATGCGCATGGACGTTGAAACCATCCGTCTAGCGCGTATTACATAGAAAAATGGATGGAGAGCATCACCGCGGGATGGAAAATCAAGTTGCCTATAAATGGCCGGGCCGGTCACTGTAGCTCACAGCTCGCACATACATTGTGCAGTTATTAGCGTGTTCTGTTCAGTAATAAAAACATTAACATATATTGTGCGTTGGCTCAGGTTAAATTTAGGGAGCATATGCAATGAAAATGATTGCAATTTCGAGCCCAGCACACCATTATGCCAATTGCATGTGTTTTTTCCAACCCACGGGTCCTGCTTTTATGAAATTATTTGGCCCGCCCATTGGATCTAGTCACACAACTAAAAACCACTGAGACATTTCTCAAATGATCTTCCTTTGCGTTCCACAAAAGAGACATAAAAAGGTTTTAAACAACATAAGTGTGAGTAAACGATGAGAGGATTTTTATTTTGGGGGTGAACTATCCATTTAATATAAATAGGCCTATCTATCATCCAGTCCTTATAATTAATCATCTATCCAAACTGTTTATCCAAAGCAACATGGGAATACATGTAGTGCTTATGAATTCCTTATGGGTCTCAAACCAGCAACCTTCCAGTAAGCCCCCCAGGGCATTAACTGCTACACCTCACCACCCTCAGAGAGGAAGTCATAACCGCCTAGACTCAGGTAATGACTTCAGGTAAAAAGAAAATATTTTTCTTAGGGGAGTTCCGTCCCACACCGCCAACATAGCAGCATCAGCCTTTCATTAAACCTCAGCACATCTAAACACCCACAGCGCGACACGGAGAACTCCTCAGCATGCAAACCATTTGATTAGATGAATAAATGAAAAACAGAGTGTGATCAGTCAAGCTTAAGGTGTGGCTTGTTCGTTGTCACCGACTGTATCCTCTCCGAGCGATTTCTCACACCCTAGAATGTCGAGTTGAGATCGGCAGGTGTGGAAAGCGGGTGTGCCTGTTGACAGGATGTACACCGCATTGACCCATGGGTTTATGGGTAATCTGCAGAGGGGTAGTTCACCTTTACCCAGATTATGCCAGAAGGGTCTCCGTGAACTTTTTCACACACTGTACCGAAGTGAAGAAATAACTTTCCCTTTGGCCGCAATCCTCTTACGATGGAATGAATAACAGCCTGGCCTGAATAAATCCTCAACGCACGGCCAATGGAAAGTTACCCCACGGTTTGAAGTTTGCGTTTGGAAAGGCCAGCAAAAATCACTCATCTCATTTACACAAGAGTCGCATCAACACACCCACTCATTACACAGCAAAAACCTCTTATGTGGCCATAAAGGAAGGGATATCCTGTTTCCTCAAAGCAGAAGGCAGAAAGTCCCTGTCCAAACAGACCATTTCCAATTCTAATAGATATGCCAGAGACCACTACGAGCGCTTGAAAGGAACAGGGTGGATTCACATGGACGCCTGTCCAACTCTGACACAGTGTCCTCTTTATTCGGCACGATCCAAATTTAATCCATTGGATTTCAGAAAAATGAAAACCTCATGTTCGAATAAATCGCTCTCTTTGTATTAGCTATAGTGGTCATAAGCTAGGTCAACACTTGTATAGATCATCTGTGGTTTTTTGGATTCATAATGGAAAGATTTCTTCATCGCAGGCGTGTCACTCGCAAGGTGTGACAACTCAGAAGAACCTCTCCCTTAAGAAACAACTGTGATTTATTTACACTTAAACATAGAGCTGTATATGACGACCAAAAAAAGCAAGCGTTGACAACCGCCATTTAGCTGCTTTTGGAGCTGCGGTTATGTCAGACAATTTATGGAAATAATTAAGTCTGAGACATGACCAGGCTTTCCGTAAGCCTACCGCAGCTATTATCCGGCTCATTAAATACTGCAAGAAGTGAATAAATATAACATTAAAAACAGCTCTGGCAAGAGGCGGAACACCTAAAAATGTTATCATTTACTCACCCGCGTGTTGTTATAAACCCTCAAGACTTACTTTCGACCATGGAACACAAAGAACAGATTGTTATGAAAAGGCAGACTCGGTCACCATTCGCTTTCATTGCAGATTTTTCTGGACAATGAAAGTGGATGGGGACTGGGGCTTCCAGACTCAAGCATTCTGCCTCTCCTTTTATGTTTCATTACAGAAAGTCACAGGCATGGAAGGTGACCAAACTATTCTTTACTTCGCTATTACTTCGCTTTATCGCTATTTCTACCTGCAAACATTGCTTTACACACCATGTTTATTGTCGCTCTTAAAGGTATAGTTCACTCAAAAATAACAATTCTGTCATCATTTTTTCACCCTCATGCTGTTTAAAACCTGTATTAAAAGAGGATATTTGGAGACATTTCTCAGTAGTTTTGTGTCCATGCAATGGAAGTCAATAAAGTCTGTGTTGTTTTGTAACTAACATATTTCCAAACTTCTTCTTTTGTGTTTCGCAGTCATAAAGGTTTGGAATGACATGAGGGTGAATAAATGAGGATGACATTTATTGGTGAACTTTCCCTTTAAGACAAGATGTCATATGGTCCTCCCTTTGGACATCACTTTTTATCAAACGATCTGCTTGAAGACATAGATGTATATTTTAGGGTGAGCTATCGCTATGAAGAGAATAAAGAAAACTTTGGCAAGATTGCACAAACTGTCATTCTTTTGTCAGTAGTCCATGGGATGCAGCTGAGAGCTCTGCCGCCTTTCTTCAACGCCGCCGGATAATGTAGTCAGTTTTCCCCACCATTAGTGTCTAATGTGCACCCCGAAGGGCCTCTTGTAGTTGCCAAACCAAAGCAGCATACAGTGTCCATTTTTTTACTTCCCATCCTATTATTCCTTACGCACACCTCTTTTTTTTACACATGGCATTCTTTCTTCCCATTTAGCTAGCCCCTGTCTCCGCCGCCCCACCCTTTTCCTTCCAGTGTTAGGTCCCTAATCCCTTTCCCCCCCTCTTGATGTCTTCCCATAAATCCTCCCCCCCCCGACAATTATACTACAACTGGCTACTGTTTGAAAACACCCACCGCATGTGCCGGCACCATTCCAGAGCCAATTAGAGACCTTCAGACGTGATTGCATTTTCAGTCTCAGCGGTGTAGTTGGGCCGTGCATTTCCACTTTAGCTACAGCCGCGATTGCACACATTTCATGGCCTACTGAAATTTGAGTTTGCACTGGCATGTCACAGACATTCTCTTCCGCTAAGCTAGCTAGCACCCTCAACTCTCCACCACAACATTCTCCAACATCTTTGTTTCAATTCCCAAGCGTATTCATTGTCTGTCTGTCTTCCTGGTGTAAAAGAGTTCAAGGTTATGGCTTGTTGCGGTAAGCAGTTGATGTAGATTCAAGGACAATGGCCATCAGCGCCCACCATTAACATTTGCTGAATCCATCATTTAACTTGTGAAAAACCATGTGAAAGCACTTGCAAAATTGGCTTATGGAACAGATGGTTTGGGTTCGGACCACAATGCACCATGCTTGATCTTACTCAATACTCCAAGGCTCTCATGTTTTATTTCCACTACCGATTTTTTTTTTTTAATATCCCTGCTTTTAATAGTTGTCTTTGACATATATGTATAATCTGTATTTTTCATATATTTTTTATTCTGTGTAGTGTTATTTGTATGCACCATGGGTCTGAGAGTAACGCAATTTCAATGCTCTATATGTATGTGTGTATGGTACATGTGGCAGAATTGACTATAAAGCAGACTTTGACTTTTGACTTTGACAGTAATTATCTTAATTATACTTTGAGTATTTATATTTATATATTTTTTGTATTTAAATGTTAAACTTGCACTATAATTATATGTGATAGGACTTTACCTGTATAGTGACAATAAAGAATCTTAAATCTTTGTAATTTTATTCCAAGAAAAGAGAAGAATATAAAATCTAAATGACAATTGGGACAACACCATCCAAGTGTTTTCAAAAGATTATTCTATTATACTATTTAAATCCCACAAAAATGACCAGAGTTATGATCACTATGGCCTTAAGCAGCACATTTAAAGGATAGTATATCTAAAAATAAACATCATTCCATCATTTTCTCACCCCCATGTCATTCCTAAACTGTATGACTTTCTTTCTTCTATAAGATATTCATCTTCCACAACATGGGAGAATAAATAATGACATTCAGAATAATATGAGATATCACATTCTCAAAACAGCCACACAATCGCAGGTTTACATTAGAAGCCTAAAAAAATTTAAGCCACAAAAACATTTTGGAAAGAGAACAAAGAAAATCCAAAATCATAACAGGATATCAAAACTGGCACCTTTCCACCAAGTAGCTGGATCAAAGTCTACTGTACATACCTGCTCAACACAGCAAGGAACCTTTATGAACACCAGTCAAACAGAAGATCTATTAGAAATATTAGCTCTGTGATTTACAAAGGCTTATGATGTTTCACACGTTTTGTCTAACAAGATTATCTTTACAAATAAACACAAGATTTGTTACTTTTGAAGCCGAAATACCATTTGCAGGAGAAAAAAGCTAACACGATCCTTTAAACAAACTACACTATGGTCGCTCGATATCAACTTCCCCACCAAGTATGGCTGGGGGATATATATCGCGATTCACGCTAATTATACATGTCTAAATCGATTCTGAAATCGAGATGATGTTTTATGCACAGGTCTTCCGTGAACTACATCTGTTTGATCAGTAAGAAGTACTGCTCGATCTAAAATCACTACGAGATTGAGTCGTTTATAACGTGTATTTGAAAAAGCAACACTCGTCTATCATCATTACTATAAATCAACTTTATTATCAGAAAAATACGTGAAAAGGTTTGAAGAACAGCGATAGAATATGACCACAGGCATTTCCTGGAACTAATTGTTCTTCTTCTGTTTCCCATTATCGGAGTTTCTGCGCAAGAGCGCCCTCTGGCTTTCGGATGTGGCGGCATTTAACCGTAGGTCATTGAGAAACTAAGAGCATTAGAATTGTACGATATATCGCCAAGCCGCCGACAACTCTTTCAAAATGTATAAAAAATGTGTTCCCTGGTAAGTAACTACTGCGTGAATGAATCTGCATCTTAATTTTAAGAGATTTGTGGCTACGTTGAATTATTTGTAAGCTTTATTTGCGAGATGACATCTAAAGTCCACGCCAAAGGAAGTAGTCACTTTTAGCAGTTTGTAGCCACCGCCGTTTTAAGACAAAATAAGGCTTTAAAAAATCTAAAGTGGGTTATAATTTGTGAGTTTTATCTCATAGAATAAAACGTGAACATTTTAAGAGGTTTTGTTTACCACAGACCTTATTTCGGGTGATTTAACCAAAACCCATAGACTGGAGTGATGGAACCAGAAGTCCTAAAATGCTAACTCGCTTTCGGGTTTTGCATACAAAATGACGTCATCTCTGAGCCGCCCTATTAAGGAATGTCACTCCTGCTCTTTCGTCAGCTGTATGTTGCAACAGGACACCTTGGGTCGGGGCAATGACACCAGAAACTTGTAGATAAACAGAACAGGGATAATGTTAGTGCTCTCTCATGTGGGCAGAGGTGCAATGCTCGGAGCATCAGAGTGATCGTAATATGAATAACATGAGATCAGAGATTTATCCAAGAGAAAATGACAAATTAAAACTGTACACTGGGCTTTTGTTCCACTACACTAGGCAGCGCTGGGATTGGCCACCTCCGTTATTTAATTCGCACAAACCCTGAGGCACACTGACTGCTTCTACAGGCTTGTGCGGTATGAGTGATAGGTCAGATGCCACCTGATAAAGAGCCACACCAGAACTTCAGCCAGACATGACTGTGATGATTATGAACATCAAAAGTGAAACAAACCGCAGGTTACTTTATAATCAGCCAGGTTTGATCATATTGAGACAAAACAAAAAGGGTGAATCATCTTCATCAAACAGGTTTTGTTCATTTTCAAGCCCAATATGAAAAGAAAGCCAAATTACGTTGAATATAAGGACAATTAAGCCTATTTAAGGATTATTAAGAAGTTTGGTCTTCACTGCATTACCTCATTATTTAAAGGTATTTTGACCACAATTCTCATTATTGTAATACATCGGGGCAATTTACTTTTCTTCTCTACCATTTCTTATTATCATAAAGTCTCATGTAGCTTCTGTAATAAAAAATAGTTACTCAAATATATATTTTTTGAAAACAGCATTCACATGGTTTCATTGGACGCACGCATTGACCCCAAGTTAACCTCCTGTCTGTGTTTGGATATAATACAACCATTTCTTGTATATTAAGTTTATATTAATTCATATTAAAGGGACTCCCATAGTAGAAATAATTACTTTATCAGTTTTTTAGTTCTGTTGAACACAAAAGAAGACATTTGGAAGAATGTAGGACAGCAAACCGTTCTGGGTCACTTTTGACTACCATGGATTCACATGTTTTGGGTGTTATTTTCAAACTTTACAATCACAAGTTCTAATCTTACGGGATCAGAACCGTGCAAACAGAATACAGTCCTTCTCTCTCTTTGAATTTGTATTCACAAAGTAAATATGCTACAAATACCACAAAACACATTTTTCCAGTTTCAAACAGATTTCATCATACATCACATGCTCAAGAGAGCCAGAAACTATGAATAAACAACACTTAAAATAACTTGCTAGAAATAAAACCACATTAACGCATAAGTAGAGCCCAGAAGAGGGTGGAGGCTTCCGTCTGGTATCGGTTTCTCCAAAAGAAGTCCCGGTTTTACATCTTGGCATTGCTTTGACATTCTCTAGCGTTGAGATACATGTGTCAATGTGACCCCACCTCTGTAATTAAAGACGTGTCCCATAGGCCTAATGTCAGCATCTCTACCGGACTACACAATTAGTCAAAACATAAACCCGTGTTGCTGTGCACGTCACGACTATGCACAAACCCACACCCTACACATGAACCAATATCAACCCTCTTCCAAATTTACAAACACACTATAAGGGAATGTTTGATAAGTGAAGAACAAAAAGCGCGAAAGATAGGGACACAGACCATGGCTGCCGGATGGAATTCTGGGCTACGCTGGAGAGATTTGGCTTATCGCCCAGCATGTTAAGTACTGGAAGTATGACTAAGCCAGAGACGTATAACACTGCACAGCGCAAAAAAAGAATAGAGTCGAACAGCCACGGATGAGCGCGGCAAGCGGCCGCAGATATGAAGGAATGCGGCAATGATTTTCAATGTGAACAAACCTGCATTACATCCATGAGCGAGCAGCAATTTTGGTCGGATCAGAGACTCCTGCATTAATACTTACGATGTCACTACAAGTCTGCGCTTGTGAGCTTGATCATGTACGAAGGCTATAACCGCTTCTCAAAGTGACTATTTAATATGCTGAGATGCATTGCGGGCAGACATTACTAACAGCAGAAATAACAAAACAGTTACACTCCGAGAGAGAAAATAAAATACATGTTCAAGCAATATTATCCATTAATAACCCCAAAACACCAAGGACAAGAATGATTTGAGATCTAGGATTTCTACTATATCTTTCAAGTTCAAAGGGATACTTCACCCAAAAATGAAAATTCTGTCATCATTTACTTACCTTCGAGTTTGTCCAAATCTGTATAAATGTCTTTGTTCTGATGAACACAAAGAAAGATATTTGGAAGAATGCTTATAACCAAACAGATTTTGACCCCCATTGACTCCCATAGTAGGAAAACAAATATGTGTTCTGTTGAACACAAAAGAAGACATTTTGAAGAATGTAGGACAGCAAACAGTTCTTGGCACTTTTGACTACCATTTTATTTTTTCCTACTCAATCGGGTGCAAAATCTGTCTGGTTTTAAGCATTCTTCCAAATATCTATATCTGTGTTCATCAGAACAAAGACATTTGGTAACACTTGAGTATAGGGGGCAAGTCTCACTATTAACTAGTTGTTATTAGCGTGCCTATTATTGGCATTTTGGCTGTATATGTAAAGCACATATTCTGCATGACCATATTCTACATCCGTAATCCTACCCAATACCTAAACCTAACATCTACCTAAATAACTATTAATAAGCAACAAATAAGAGGAAAAAGTCGTGGTTAATGGTTTGTTTATAGCGAGAATTGCCCCTATACTGAAGTGTGACCAGAAATACATATATACAGATTTAGAACAACTCAAAGGTGAGTAAATGATGACAGAATTTTTGGGTGAAGTATCCCTTTAAGATGATTTTTATAAAGGTGTGGCATTATATAATGTTAAAGAATCAGATCCCATGAGGTTTTATTTCCTGTCTTGACTCATTTCCTGTTAAAACAGGACGTTTGGGTCAGACATATCTTAAGGGCTTGTCCCTTTTTTGAACAGCCAATGGAATTTACCCATGGGACCGTTATCATCCATAATTTGCTACTGCTAGTCAGAGGCATGTGCCATTAGGGAAAAGGGAACTCGCATTCAACAGAGACAAAACTGTGAATACCCCCCAACTACCAGACAAGGCACAATGTTCCTATAAAACAGAAAAACTATAAGATCAAAATGTCAATCAAATGTTATTTCTGTCAATCTGCATAGCAGGGTAACAGACGAAACTTAACGAAAGCTACAAGAAATACTAAGAAATCCTTTATCCATATCCAATACTGTATTATTACAACAGTAATGTCTAATTTTGTAAGAAAAAACAACAACAAAGCAAACAGCCTTTCAAAATTCTCCCTTTCTTTTCAAAATTATCAACAAATCACAGCAATGTATTGCATATTGTGTGTATACGCATGCTAGTGTCAGCAACACCTTCACCTATACTTTTATCTGTGTGTTACATCACTTTAAACAACTTTGCATTATCAAAACACAACACGAAGCGAAAGAAGCACTTTTTCCATATCGACCCTATCTTGCAGTGCATGAAAACAGTCTTTACATGGTTAATTATTAACTTTTTGTCCTTCCACATATGTAACAAAACGCTGCAAAACAACGGCAAGTACATCGGTTTTTTATGTACATCGCTTTAAATGGCCACATTGTATGTATCAAGATGTCACGAGTTGAATAAACTATAGAAACAGTAAATAAAGTGCAGGAAACTTGATCAAAACAATACAATCAAATACAAACATGTTTTAACATAACAGGCGCTATGAAATATCCAATGTGTTTTTGATAAATGAGAAGAAAACCTCGTATTGAAGCAGCGATCTTGAACGTATCTCAATGGCCCACCCAACCAAGCCAAACTGTTTTTTTAAAAGTCTAAAGACGGCTGATTTCGCGACTATTCGCTCTTCCGCTCGTGACTTACAGCTGTCAGTACCCCTCACAATGACACCTTACCTTGTAAACAATCCCATCTTCCCTGCAGACCCTCAGTGCTCGTGTGCGGTCTCATTCCCCTTTAAAACAATACAGCGCGAGCCGACAGGCATAGGTGATGTCATCTCTTTGGGCTGAGCGCGCATGCGCGAACCAATATGGCGCAGGGTTATGTGGGAGATGTAGTGTTGTGCAGAAAGGGACGAAGACGTGAGGAAAAACGCACTCGGATTGCGTATGAAGTTACTTACAATGTCGTTGCACTGCAAAACACAATATCAAAAAAGCACTTAGCATTTATTTTAATAAGAGATAGGACAAGCGAAATTGTATTGTTAGTCTGTGTGGTTTTCACATATACACAGAGGTGGACAGTAACGAAGTAAATGTACTTTTAGAGTGCTGTCCTTAAGTATACTTTTTGAGTATCTGTACTTCACTTGAGTGTGACTGTTTTTTCTGAGTACTGGTACTTAAACTTCACTACATTTGAATTCCCTAAACCTTACCATCACAGAAAACTTTTGGCATTTTTTTTCTATCATCAGTTCTATCATCGGTTAGTATGTTTTTTTGCGATTTAGTTTACGAGGACACAGGAAGTGTGTTTACATTTACTTTGTAGAGTTACAAAGTTTACGTACGTTCGATTCGACTATTTGAAACAATATTTATTTTTAATCTCTTTCCTGACGTTTATATATATACATAAATTCACTAAATGTATCACAAAAGTTGTGATACGAGCAGTTGGACACATCCAGTAAAATGAATGGCTCTCTATTGACCTCCACTGGTCAAAACAATTCATTGTATTACTGTAATCGTTTTAGGTTTATCCCTATTCAGCAGAGGACAGTATTCTACACCTGAGACCTAGATCAATATCCAGAAAAAAAATTGGATAATCTTTGAAGTGATTTTTTGTTTCATAAAAATGTAATATTTCACATTCAAGCTAATGGTATAGTTGATGAATGTTGTTTTAAATAGGAACAAAAGTACTTCACATCGCCCAAAACACAGCATTAATATGGTTTGGATAAAAGCGTCTGCCAAATGCCTAAAAATATATAGATGAGAAGTAAACAAAAAAAAGACATATTATTTGTATGATTAAAAATGCATATATTTTTTACAATTACTTCATCAATTGTTGGGTCATACTGACCCCCAAAAAATACCAGTAGTGTAAACAGGAAACAAGGACGATATAAGGGTTAAAGCCATTTGGAAAATGAATGATGTTTTTACTGAAGTAACCATAGTTGTAACCAAGTATTCCTGCTGAAATAAAAACAATAGAAAATGTAACGGATTTAATGGTTATAATTGGAAATGTATGGTATGGATACTTGTTGTCTACTTGTGTGTAATGGATTCTATTGGTGGGATGGTAAATCCTATTGGAATAAACCCAAAACACACTAAAAAGAGGAATTTAATAAAAAAATATAATTATAATTCACAAATGCATTGGGGTTTTTTCAGCAGGGATGGTATTTGCAGTATAACCACAATATCCACAAATGTACATTTTCTCTATATAGTAACCATACACAAATTAAGCCATTTTTAGTAAAAACCAAAGTAATTAAAAATACCTTAGTTTCATTATAGTAGCTATAGTTTATGTTAGGCAATGTAGATGCATCCGAGTTAATGTTTAGTTTCACTTTCGTTTTATTTAATTTGTTTGTGAAGTATTCGTTGATAGTCATACTACGTTGCACCACAACATTTAGTTTGGCTAAAAGTACATATTTAAACATTCGTTAGATGTTATGCGCGCATGCGCAAATTGTTTAATATGATTCCTTGCCGGTTATACACAGGATGAACGCAGCGTCCCGTGCGCAGCTCGCGCCCACTTTTGCTTTATAGCGACACAGCACTGCTGCCTCTTTACAAACTGTACAAAACGCGAATTTGTATGACGTTATTTTAAATACGTTTATGAGCGTATGAAAGCGTGGATTTTTTTTTATTATATTTCTTTGATCCGCATTCTTTCTGTAGCGCGAGTCATAGACAGATTCAGTGTTGCTGTGAGGAGAAGGTTCACACAGTTCAAGAGAGAGTGATTGACAGCGTGATGCGATCGTTTCAACCCAACAATAGGCTATATACAGTTGATGACATGATGTGTTTATTGAGCTTTTGTTAATTACATTTTTCTTTAAAACAAAACTTTTTGAAGTCGAATGTCACTGTATGTTTTATATTTACAAAAATACTGTAGGAATATTTTAGGAGCTGTTTCATTGATTTGTTTTACTTTTTGATTAATATTTGTTTTTCTAAAGTTCTAGACTACATGCAGCTACTATCACTTGACGCAAAAAACAGCGGTGGGTGGTGTAATGGCTACTGTAAAGTATTGTAATTCTTTGTTACTTGCAATCTACATCTGTCATACTGCCATGTTTTTTGTGACAATATCTAAACTAAACATATATGTGCTAAACATATAAAGCTCTTAAAGGGGTCAAATGACACAGCTAAAACGAATATTATCGATTGTTTTAGATGTAATGTAATGTGCATACACAATTTAAGGTTAAAAAACGCTGTATTTTCCACGTACCGTGGGAACCGTACTGATTTTTTTCAAAGCTCATCGCTCTGAAAAGCGAGGTGTGCTATGATTGGCCAGTAACCAGTATGTAGTGATTGGTCGAATACCTCGCGTTTTAACCAAAGCTTTGGTGCATAGCCGGTCTTAATCTCTCTCCCAGGTTCGTGAAGCAATCTTCGATGAAATGCGCTGCACAAACTTGAACATTCGGATTGTACTTTTCTGTAACAGTATTGTAAATAAAATGTAACCATTCGTTTTTAGTTGTCTCATCTTTTGGCAGGGCAAACAAAGAGGCTTTCTTTTGCAACAAGACACAGCGTCTCCGCGACATGCGCCGGTGACGATACAATGAGATTGACAAGTATATATGGCCCCTTTAAAGGAGTAGCTCACTTCAAAATTTGCCCCCATTGACATTCCATAGTAGGAATAAAAATTACAATGGAAAGTCAATGGGGCCAATTTGGAAGTGAACTACTCCTTTAAAGCACTTATACTGTGAGCTACTCAGTGTATTCAGTAGGTTGCTTCAGAGGCATAAGGTATACGACAATAAAACAATGCACCACTGATATAAAGGAAATTTGCTTTTAATACTTGAGTACTTTTAAAAGTATGTACTTTCTTTACTTTTACTTAAGTGAATCTGTCTTTACAACTTTTACTTGTAGTGGAGTAATATTTGACCAGTTGTATCTGTACTTTCACTCAAGCAAGGAAGTTGTGTACTTCGTCCACCTCTGTATACACACTACTGAAAAATATTGTGGAGATGCTTTTTTGGTTATTAGTGTTGCCTGTTTGAGTTATTGATAGTCTGCAAGGACACCCGTGTAGACTTGAAATATATTTACTGGATTCACAAAAAAAAAACATTGGGACCAGTTGGTGTTGTAATGTGTGGTCTTGAGACTCAAAATTAGGCATAACAACAAAAAAAGGCTACAAAATGCATGTATTTAAGGGCAGCCACAATGAACCAAGATTTGGGTACATATTTTGTTTTCTATTTTGCTATACTTTTTTACTAACTAAAAACATTTCTAGACTCTCATGCATATCATGCAACGGATGAACACCTGTGGGTAGAAGTCTTGCCAAATATCGGGTGTTGTTTTAAATGGAAAAAGACCAAACTGTCGCACTTAAGTGCACAAACATCAGATACTTGCCAGAACCAAGCCTCTTTCTTGACAAGCCTTTTTTGTAGTGAACAACAAAATGTTTGTTAATAGACGTAATAATACTCAATTTACTTTTACAATTAATTAAATCACACATGTTAGTAGGATTAGTGTAAATGCATAACTAATGAACACAGAATTAATTTGTAGAGCCTCACAAAATTACTCTTTGCTGTATACTGTGTAGCATGGTCACAAAAATGCTAAGTTTTACTATCAATCATGCTCCATTAAAAATATATAAGCTACATCTTGGCAGCCATTCATCCTAAAAGGAATTGGGGAAAGAGATCCATAGGATTTATTTAGGCAAAACAATTAGGCCATAGACAGATTTACAGAGGATTATGGGAAAGATTGTACATGGTGGGCTGTCTGGTGGAATTACAGACATGGCAACAGCTGGTGATGCAGATTGTGCCATGAGTCTACATTAACTCCCAGATTCTAATTCCCAAAATGACATTAGCAAAATATTGCCTGTGTGTGCCCTCATTTATTCCCAGAAGTCAGACTCATCTGAGTTCTTAACTCTCTGAACATGATACTTTTTTATACAAGCATAAAAACCTACTATAAAAAAACCTACTATAAAAAATATTAACATCCCACAAACTGACCAAAATGTATAATTACGGTGCGCTTTATTTTTTATGTCTCTTGAATTGAATTTCTTTATTCTCTTGACAACCTGTAATTCACCCAAAAGAACAGAATGTATCTCAACCATGTTAATGCTTGTTGCAAGCATGGATCAAACCTTAACAGATTTATTATATAATTTTCAAGGATCAGAACATGACACACAACCTGTCTACTTTGTCTTTGTCTCTTCTTCAGCTATTCTGGCAACATATTATAGTATAGAAACTCACAGAGCACATACTGTTCCTTGGCTATAAACACAAGCCGCACAACTGATGTTAACGCCTCTTCAGAAGCCAAAGCCTTTCACTTCAGTTCAAATGTAGCAGACTGCAGCCGTCATGGATGGAAGGATATTCTGTATAATGTATAGCGAATGAAGCACCTTTAGGGACTGGGCAGTGAGCATTAGGCAGTGGTGTAAAGTATGGGAGTAAATGTACTTAGTTACGTTCTTTAGCATCTTTTTGGCTACTTTGTACTTGTACTGAGTATTAAAGATATTAGCAACTTTTACTCTCTACTTGACTACATTTTTGAACAAGTATATGTACTCTTTACTCCACTACATTTGTAATAAATAATGCAATTACACATTACATTTTGCCTGGCACCTATCATTCTTTTGCGGCAATTTATTTTTGATACAGAAGAATTAATATTGCCATTTACAGGGCATCGAAGGTTCTATATCTTGTGGGTTTAGCTCGTACTTACTAAAACTTGTCCACATGGCTTCTTTGTGTGAATACGAGTGCATTATCCATTATCAATGGGTTAGGGTTATCAATGTCAGCGCTTGTTTTTATGTGAAAGGAGGACATGACAGCAGCTGATGAAAAGTCCAAAACCAGCATGTGCAGTTCTTTGACTTTTTAATTTGACTTAACATTATTTTATTATCCGTTATATTGAAGAAACCTTTTGAAAGAGTTTGGTTTATTATGAGCACTTGAGCTTAAATGAGACTTGAGTGTTTGTAATAGACGTAGGTTATGGTGTCGACCATGATTTGTTGCATTTGTTAGGTGTTCAGTCTTATTTGGATTTAAGAAAATAAGCGTGATGGCTCTCCTCATGAATCAACTGTTTCTTGTTATTCACTGACCTGTCTCTTAAGTGTTGAGGACTAGTGCTGCTTTGAGCCTACATTCAGTACGAGTAAAATACTCAAGTACTGTTAAATTCAGATAGGCCTACTCTAAGACTTTTACTGAAGTCATTTTTGAATTGGTGACTTGTAACGGAGTAGTTTACGCTGCAAGGTATCTGTACTTTTTCTTAAGTATGGTTTTCAGGTAATCTTTACACCACTGGCATTAGGGCTCAGGTCTGCATATTGTTACTAGAGCAGGAACGAATGGAAATCTGTGGTGTTTCTAAGATGCTCAAAAAACAGACTTGCTCTTTATGTAACGGGTATGCAAAGGGTACTACTAAATAGTGTTATAATTCACCCAAAATTGTTCATTGATTCACCCCAAATTGTTCATTTGTACGTTTTGTGTTTACCCGATCTCAATGTGTGCTTCCCCTTTAAGTGTGTTTGATCTGACTTAACTTCCTGTTCTGTCCCCCACTGTTTTGTAATGTGATTCAATGGTAGAGGTAAGTTTCTTTTTGGTTCTCTGTTAATCCTATTTAATCCTTACTTCAATTATTACTTTTATATCTAAATATCTTCACTCGAATTTGTGAATAATGTTATTTTACTTGGATGTGTGATGATTGTGGTCATTTTACACATTTTGAGTTATATTTCTGTTAAATTTTAAAGTGAGCATGTGGTGACGAATGTACAACACATTTGTTTTATAGAAGCGCAATAAGGGCCTTTTAATCTGAGAGGCTGCTTTTATGTTTCTTTGTCGATCAGATTAAACTGATACCTGCTGTCCTGTGTCTGTTTCCCATAACACAATGCAAAGTAGACTAAAGTCTCTAATAACTGGTATTGATGGGCATACGCGAGCCACCTGTTACACTTACCAGTAGGCCTATTCCGTTATCAAATCAAATGTCATCATTGAAACAAGAAAGACTGCAAATATAAAATACATGATAGGACATGATACATGTATCAGTTAAACAAAGAACATGGGCGTATTTCCGTTTCAAAGTGTACCTTTATGAATGCAGCTTTGGTAAAATTAACCATCTGAGCGCAAGGAAAACTTGAGGCATTGCTGTTCGCATTTACTCTCTGTTAAAGCGTTTGCATTCACGAAAATGTTGAGGACAGCGTCAAAGCAAGGATTTCACGTGGTCACACCACTACTGGAAAGCTTGGGAATGTCCAAGCGACTGGGGACCACCACCGTGTATATGAAGATGGAGAACTCACAGCCCACCGGCTCCTTCAAAATCCGCGGAGTAGGATACATGTGTCAAAATGTAAGAAATATATGCAGATTAAAATTCCATTTAAAAAAAGGCAAAAGAAAATGGTACAGTTAGGCGTAAATTCTTGGTTGATTCGCTGGTATGTCATTTCTTTCTAATAGAGTTCAAAGGAGTAAGAGTGAAAAAAACAATGCCATCTGCTATAATAACAAATGTGGGAGTACCTCAGGGTTGGGTCAGTTCTGCCATACTTTTCACCTAGTATACGGATGACTGTTTGTTGAATATCAATGTGTTTAAAAAATTGTGATGACACTGTGTTTATATCGGTGTTAAATGATTCTTTCCTGGGTTACATCAACAAGGGGTGTCTAATTTGGAGGAAAAGTGCAAGAATAATAAGGCTTATATCAATAGTAGTATAACTGAAGAAATCATTTTTTTATGTCTGATACTGACCCATCGCCAGTTGTTATTCATAAGGAAAAAAGTTAAGTACAAGTACTTAGGTGTAATGAAAGATCATCCATTATCATGGAACGATCACATTGATGAACAAAAAAAATGGTTTAATCAAATAAAGATCTGTATGGATTGTGGGTCAAACTGTAGGGAAGTTATGATTCAGCCCATTCAATCTAACAACTTGATAAGTCAAAAAACATAGTCTCTAATTCTAACCATGTTTTAAATAAGGAATTTGAATCATAACCATCAAATAAGAGTTCGAGGGTTCAACAAACTGAGGTTTAAACACTCGTTTGTATACCAAGTAATGTTAGAGTTGAACAAGATATCCAATAAAAAATCAAGGGTTTAAAATATGCGATGGAAAATTGGTGTTTTGTGAAGGTATTGTATCATGATGATATTTTGTTGTAAGGTGGTGTGAGATTGTTTTGTGTATGTCTAATGTTGTGTACATGTGTTTGTTTTTGTGCAAATATGGTATTGTCATACAAGACAAATTTCAGACTTGAAATTATTATATTTTATTTTTTAAAACGTATTATATTATCTCATATCATAAACCAAACCCCTTTGATGCTCTAAAACAGTGGTTCTCAACTTTGGCCCGCGAGATCCACTTTCCTGCCGAGTTTAGCCTCAACTCTGATAAAACACCTGAAGAGTCTATCGGTGACTTCAGGAACAGACGCGTTCAACTTCATGGTCTGCGCAGATTGCTTGGTAAATCGCATTAAAGTACCGCGATTCAAATGCGTACCGCGCAACCTGCACTTGAATCGTTATCGCGGTACTTAAATGTCATACACTTATTACACTGATTAGCTTGTTCGAGAACGATGGGTTATGTAAGGTAACCTAGTAGTGAATAAAGTCAACGCCACAGTATGGGTCAGCCTAACTAAAAAGCTTAAGTTATACTCGTGCGCGGGACCTACGCAGAGCCGCGTACCCCTACGCCGTAGCCTGACGCGCAGCTCTCCAAAAATGTTACAACGGAGGCATCCACTACACCCTGAGGGGGAGGAAGCCACTACACCCTGAGGGGGAGGCATCCCTCGCATCCCTGCGCTGTGCCGGAGCCTGACTTCCCATTTCGACAGCTTCTGCTTGGACACTGCCTGGCCTTGGAGTAGCTGATCGGTATGTATGCCTGATCCGTTGTGTGCAAGATATGTACCTTCTCAGTGCCCTAACAGGACAGGTGGAGTCTGGCTAATTCCGCTCAAGTGTGAGGAGGTGGATGGAATGGTTCTAGCACCAAAGCCCTGGAAACCAGTGACGCGTTACAAGCAACGTGTGTTACGTAATCAGATTACTTTTTAAAAGTAACTAACAATATAACGCAGTTACTTTATAAATGTACGTATCAATCAGTCGCGATTTCTTTAAGACTCAAAAAAATGAATGGTCAAATATATGTACTATTATGTTAACATTTTATTGACTAAAAATGCGTTAAACACGTTCATCTCGAACGAAAACAATTTCGTTCAGAATCAGCTACTTAGGTCGGCTGACTCGATTTCCTTCTCATTCATTCCCGTAGCGTACAGTGCATTACTCTGTTGAAGCCCAGCGTCCATTGACTTCAATGGGGCTGCTTTAAACAGTTTTTTTCAGTGCTTAGAAACAAGACGGTCATTGGATAATGCTGCGATTATGTCCCGCCCACGGACGCTCAGCGTCTCTGGGATGAATGGAGGAGTGGGCTGGCCCGGACTCCGAGCGTCTGCGTGATGATTGGAGGGTCTGTCATCTCTTTTTAATCCACTTTTATGTCCTAAAACGCTCGTTTTTTGGGGTCGACAGCTTATAAAAACGTATTTCTTGTTTTTTATTTAGCTTGTTTGCTATACACATTGTCACATATCAGCTTTTAGACATTTTTTTATTTTACTTTTATAAATCATAAATGACCCGAGGTAGTTCGGACAAGCGGTAGAAAATGGAATGGAATGGAAAAATCATAAATGACAAGGAGGCGGCAGCTTCTCGCAATGCAAAGAGACGGTTGGTGTGGGCGTGGGCGTGGTCTTCAGATTATGACGCGTATCACTCTGTGTCTCCATTTCCAACTCAGTCCCATCGCGGATTTTGCATGTGTAGTCGAAAGACAAACTGCTGCAACCTTCATCGTATATTTCACACAATTTCACACCACATTCATTGTTTCAGTTTAACAGGCCATTGAGAGGACACTGGTCAAGTCACTGGAAAAGACGCCTAGTTGGTACGACAGGGTTACAGAGCATTTTCTTGAAAAGGAACGTAGGGCAGAATTTACATATAAATAAATGGACAATTTTTATGATTTTAGGCCGAAAATGAGCTTCCCCTCTTTAAAAGATCAGCAGCCGCCACTGGTTTTCAAGTAACTTGCGTTACTTTTCAGTCTAATCATTGATTTATATGAACATTTTTTTAACTGCAAAAGTGAAATTATGAATTAAAACTCATGTAAACATTCGCTAGTCAGACACAGGCAGAGTTGCCATGTCTGCAGTGCTGCGGCTTTGTTTTTGTTACGCAAATCTGGCAACCCTTGACACAGCGATGGGTGGCCAGATCTCAGATGCGGAGCTACAGTGAGGCCGCACTCGCCACGGACAAAATGCCTGCAATGCCAAATCGACTCCCCGTGAGATTACGACTCCCCTACTTCTGATTGGTTTATTCACGTGGGATGCTGCTTTGTGATTGGTCCCTATCTCTAAATCCCGCCCTCACACCTAATCCTAACCCTCGTAGGGGAAACCAGGTGAGTCATAATCTCACAGGGAGTCGGATTTCGGTACAACACCGGTCATGCTCGATAGATAACTTTCAGTTTCATGTTTGGAAGATATATTTCAGATCGCGAAATTAGCGCAAATCAATGACACACGACAACAATCAAAGGTCTCACAGCTCGTGAATGTAAACATAATAAACTGTGTTCGACTGTCACTGTTAGAAGAAGGGTTGGGGAGTGGGTCTCCTCACCAAACACCAGCATATATACAGCATAATATGTCATTTTCCCCTCAAAATAATATTATATAATATATTATATATTAGATTAATCATAATTTCGTATAACCCCATCGAGTTGTTTTGGCTCAACGAAGTGCTCAGCATTGAAAAGCGGATCTGTCATATCGCTTATATGTTACTTTTTTATATCTAAAAAAACACCCATATTTGCCGGCCAAAAATCCTCCTTTTCCAACACAGTGTTACTGTATATATCACTACTCTGCCGTCCCAAAAGCTCACCGGCGCCATCTAGTGCAACTAGTAGTGAACCAGTCCCCTTCTTGGACAAACGTTAATAGGGTTGAAATACGAAGCATGTGGAAACGATGTCGATTTAATTTCTTGAGGTTCAGGATGGGCCGAAGACCCCCAGCTCTCTTTGGAATGAGAAAATAAGTTGAATGAAACCCCCGCCCTATCGATTCTGAGGGCAGGTGTGTTATTGCTCCTTTCCTTAAAAGAACTGAGACTTCGTGTTCAAGAGACCTGCAGTGCATTCCTTCTCTCAAAACAATAGGAACAATCCCTTGAAATTGGGTGGATTTGATTTGAACTGAAGTCTGTATACAGACTCCAAGGTGCTCAGTACCCATGGACATTGCATTGGCGCCAGTGTAAGAGATGTTGGCTGGAAAAAACGTGGAGTCGGAGGTTGATAATTGTCGTTGACGGTTTCTTCCTCCATGCAGTCTTGATCCAACAAATGAGCATGAGACAGCCATACCCGATAACTTGCTTGGACCATATTGGCCATGGATTGCCCCAGGGCTTGGGCATGTGCACTTGTCCCTCGGATCAGCATATCCACCACTCGTAATGTTTCCAGAAGGCTTTCCTCCGCTGTCAAGGAGGAGAACAAATCCTGCAACCGATTCTCTAAGTATACCAAAAGGAGAGAGTTTGTGCATGCTAGTCTTGCTGACAAGGCCTGATAGGTTTTACGCAGCCAACTGTCAATCATCCTAACATGCTTGTTAGGGTGTGTAGCATCCCTACCAGTCCTGGCCATAGCCCCAGTCAACATAGCAAATGTTGGTCAGATTTGAGGAGCTGTAGCCAGCCCCGGAGTGGCGGCCCCTGCCAGGTTACCCAGGGAGTGCCGTGGAACTTGGAGCCTTCCAGGAAGACTGCAACTCCGTTTTAAAATCAGGAAGTATGGGCAACCCCTCTGATTTATGATGCGGAGGGCGTCTATCAAACACTGAGGTTGATGTTGAAGCAGCCTGGGGAGGCTCTGGCAGTCACTGCTTTGTCTGAAGGGTCCAGTGCCATTGCGTCTGAGGCCTGAGAAGCGCACTCACCCATTTCTGACTCAGAGATGATGTCGTCCGTCTCTGAATGCACAGAGTGGTCGTCCCGTCCAAACACTCCAGACGCTGAACGCTCATCAGGTTGGCGACCCTTATGGGAGAAGAGGTCCCCTCGGGCAGGTGTAATAAACTGACTGTGAAAACACAACTTATAACATCCAATAATATGTACTTGCCATACGGTCCAAACATAAACACACAACGAGCTGTAGCATTCTCCCTCGTGGGTGAAGAGGCTCATGTAGTCTCACACCTCAATGTTTACCAAATGAAAACAAGTGTGCTCGTTTAATTCTTCGCAATATATTAAGGAACATGCAGCAAAATCTGAATGAGAATGGACGGTGGTTCACACCTGTATTTATAGCCAGTGATTGCAAGAGGGGCGTGGCTAGTTTGATATACCATCACCTGACAGCTCATCCTTAGTTAGGCTGACCCATACTGTGGCGTGTTGACTGAAATGAAATGCTCTAAAGTGTTTTGACAACCGTGACCCTGCGAAAGTCATTTTTGTGGGATTTGCTGTTTATAAAATCAGCCTACTTTAGATCATTATGTGAAAATATAACCTTGATATTTTTTATATTTAGTCAGGATGCCATGTTAAAGATTTAATTCATAATGCAATTTATGTTAGAAATCCAACTTTGATGCACGTAGACCACAGCTACTGTAGGCTATTTGTTGCATGACGTTGAGGCATTCGATTAAAAGCACTGTAGTGCGAGTATATAAACTGTCACTTTTATAACAGTAATTAGATAATATAATTAATTCCACTGTTAATAATAACAAAACTTGGGTAACAACTTGGACACGAATACGTGTAGACTAACTTGCCCCCTAGCGGCCCTTACAGAAGTGACGCTGACGCATAATATCAAACCACCATTAAAACGAATCTGTTTTCTTTTTACAAGATTGCAAATGTATCCAAGCCAGCCGGTGTAATTTGTTCTTCTGGTGAGTAAAACTCACTTAACACTGAACTGATTTCCCAAAGTTGAATGTTTCAAAGCAGATTTCTATACTTTTACTGTCTCTGTATAGGTGGTAATGCTGGGATGGCCACAGCATATGCAGCAAGAAAACTTCACCTTCCTGCTACTATTGTTGTGCCTTCTGTGACGCCTGATCTGGTAGCACATAGACTCAAGCACCAGGGAGCTACGGTCAAAGTTGCGGGCAAGGCAAGAGACTGCCTCATACAGTATATCATGCATGCTTTTTCCTCAATTTAAATGAGGTCTGTATGACACAACAGATCTTTATGTGATGTGGTGTTTTAGGTTTACGATGATGCAAATGCCGAGGCCCTGCGATTGGCTGAAAGTGAAGGTCTTACTGTAATACATTCATTTAACCATCCTCTGGTCTGGTGAGTTTACTTAAACGAAGAAGTATGTTATATATATTTTTCTCTCTGTTTCACTCCGACTTCCGGTTCACATCCACTTCAAGTGGTGAAGACTGATATGCAATATTAAAGTTTCACACTGGATAATGTTAAGAGATTATCTATTGGTTTCTGAAAGGAGTTCATCTGTCCTCTAGGAAAGGCCATTCCAGTATTGTGCATGAACTCAAAGCCTCCTTACCATCAAAACCTGGAGCTATAGTGCTGTCTGTGGGTGGTGGAGGTCTGTTTTGTGGGGTGATGGAGGGCTTGGATGAGGTGGGTTGGGCGGGTGTTCCTGTCCATCTGTATGGAGACTGTAGGTGCCGACTGTTTCAATGCCGCAGTTAAAGCTGGACACCTGGTTACACTGCCGGACATTACAAGGTATAAAGCATCAAAAAAATCGACTAGAATTTATAATGTAGTTTGGACGTTACACAGTTTCTGTAATTCATACTGTGTGTGAAATGCTTAGTAAGGCAACAAGTTTGGGATCGAAAACCGCAATCCAGCAGGCGTTTGAGTACAGCAAGCGCTCCACGGTCATCTCAGAGGTGGTAACAGATCTACAGGCCCTGGAGGCAATAGAACTATTCCTGGGTAAACCTGTTCTTTAATCTTTAAAAGCTTTTTTGTGGTTGTGATTATTCTGAAAGACTTTGTGTTTGTGTAGATGAGGAGCGTGTGCTGGTGGAGATGGCCTGCGGAGCCGCTCTGGCTGCAGTGTACAGTGGTGTTATCCAGAGACTGCAGGAGGAGGGACGACTTCCTGAACCGCTTGGTCCGCTGGTGATGATCGTGTGCGGGGGTGGTGGCATAAACCGGCCTCTGCTTCAGCACCTGCAGACTGTTATAAGAAAATAATCAGGAGAATATTTTTATAATATCATTTCTATCGAAACTTCCACATGTCTCCATATTAAATGTTTCTAAAACACGTCTCAAAGGCTGAGTTATATGAAAGCTGTTTTAAAGGGAGCTCATCCAAAAATGACTGTCATCATTTACTCAATCGCAAGTTGTTTTCAAAACAAACTTCCATAGTGGGAAAACAATCTTGGGTAGTCCATAGTGCCCCAGAACTGTTTTGTTTCCCACATTCTTCAAAATATCTAATTTTGTGCTCAACGGAACAAAGAAATTCATATAGTTTGGAACAAGGGTGAGAAAATGAATACAGCATTTTCATTTTAGAGTGAACTGTTCCTTTAAGCAAATGCAAAAATAGACTGACATCTTTGGCTTGTGTGTAACATTTACTTAAATAAAATATTTGTGCGACGTATTGTTTGTGTATTTTGTGACTCAGCAACACATATCAATAAAAGTCATTTGTGAGCAAACGATTCCTCTTTAAGGGAGAACGAAAATATTCAATTCTCAGAAATAACTTTCATGTAATTTGTATGTCATTGCATGGTTTGTTTATTAAAAAAAAATGCTCTTAACAGCAGTTTTGTTTGAGTCAGAATCGACCTTCTGAGGTCATTTCTTCAATCTTTCCTTGGATTTTTCTGTGAGAAGCTCATTCTAAAATGTGTACACAAAAAGGTATTACACAACGATTTGCTTCAAGCTATTCTTTAACATATAAATAGATAAACGTTTCAATGTATCAGTCATGCCAAACAATTCTGAATGCAAAAAGCACATTGCTCCATACGGTAAGATTGTAAAACTCTATAATGTGCTACGAACTCAGTTATTTAATTTGATAGTCATGTACATGAAACGTCAAGATTATTTGTTACAGCTTTGGGAAAGTCACACTTAAAGTGATTCTGTCATTATTTACTCGCCATCTTGTCATGTCAAAGCTGCATGAGTTTCTTTCTTCCGCAGAACACGAAAGAAGATATTTTGAAAAATGTTGTTGACCGAAGAGCGATGGCAGCCATTCACTTGCATTGGTTTTGTGTCCATACAATAGAAGTCAATGGCTTCCACCGCTGTTCGGTTATCGTCATTCTTCGAAATATCTTCTTTGGTGTTCTGCAGAGAAGAAAGCCATACATGTTTGAAATGACAGAAGGGTGAGTAAATGTTGGGTGAGATATCCCTTCAATTAACTATTCTTTTATTTTTTACTGTTTAAGGTTATTAAATGTGAAATATATAAATAACAAAAAAAACATTGGAAAGTTAATAATAGTGAGATACACACTTACCTATTAGAATTTCTCATTACTTAATGGCCAAACACTGTTCAATAAATATTGAGACCACAAACGTCAGTACCATCTGCTGGCTACATGGCAGATGACAAAATTGACAAATAATACTAAACCACAATGATATTTTATTAAAGCAGTTGTTTCAGAAAATACAAAGATATCCTACAACAACAGAACTTAGGAACATTTAGTAGCTACAATACAGCAGAATATCCAAATCATCCAGTGTAAAATTGTTACTACATCTCAAAGCAAATGCATTGACCATCTTCAACATGATTGTATAGACATGACAGATTATATGATTCTCCATATTATTTCCGTATAACTGCCCGCAGGTGCTGAAGCTGAGCCAGGTTTACACTTCCACCCCCGCACACGAGCATCACCAGCGGATCCAGTGGTTTAGGAAGTCGTCCCTCCTCCTGTAGTCTCTGGATTACACCACCGTGCACTGCAGCCAGAGCGGCTCCGCAGGCCAACTCCACCAGCACACGCTCCTCATCTACATAAGTACATACAAAGTCTTTCGAAATGAACAAGAATCATTTCGTTATCGAATGCTTTGTGCTATAAATCCCAACAGTAAACTCACCCAGGAATAGTTCCATTGCCTCCAGGGCCTGTAGATCTGTTACCACCTCTGAGATGACCGTGGAGCGCTTGCTGTACTCAAACGCCTGCTGGCATGCCGTCTTCGCTCCCAAACACGTCGCTTGACTAAAACCGATAAGAATTACAGCAATGTTTGTTAAATGTGTGCGTTGAAACTTTTACAAAAAGTTTATACCTTGTAATGTCCGGCAGTGTAACCAGGTGTCCAGCTTTAACTGCGGCATTGAAACAGTCGGCACCTACAGTCTCCATACAGAGGACAGGAACACCCGCCCAACCCACCTCATCCAAGCCCTCCATCACCCCACAAAACAGACCTCCACCACCCACAGACAGCACTATAGCTCCAGGTTTGGATGGTAAGGAGGCTTTGAGTTCATGCACAATACTGGAATGGCCTTTCCTAGAGGACAGATTTCAGAAACAAGTTCTCCACATAATGACATCACTATTTTCTTCTTGACTTTATCCAACAATACATTTTCACAATAATGTCATCACTTTAATGTAATCTATTGGATTGCTTTTATTAGTTGAAATAAAAGAATAACCAGAACATAATAAGCAACTCATTTCACTGTCCATCGTTTTTTTTAACCAGATTTTAAGGGCTTTGTTTTGCGACATATTTTTGGAAAGTTCTTCACGTAACTACAGTAAACTCACCAGACCAGAGGATGGTTGAAAGGATGTATTACAGTAAGTCCTTCGCTTTCAGCCAATCGTAGGGCCTCGGCATTTGCATCATCCCATACCTATAGTACCACATCACATAAAGATATGTCGTGTACAGTATAGGAAAAAGCCATGCAGGATATATGAGACAGTCTCTTGCCTTGCCCGCAACTTTGACCGTAGCTCCCTGGTCTTTAAGTTTCTGTGCTACCAGATGAGGAGTCGTAGACGGCAAAACAATAGTAGCAGGAAGGTGAAGTTTTCTTGCTGCATATGCTGTGGCCATCCCAGCATTACCACCTATACAGAGACAGTAAAAGTACTAAGTACTAATTAATTACTTAATTTAAATTACGTGCCGGTCCAAAGAGGTTATTCCTTGCCACCTATTGCATTGAGTTACCATTTATAGTAAAGCAGCTTTGTGAAAAGCATTACAGAAATCTGTTTAAATCGACGTTTATTAAAAGTTAAATAAAGTTATGTGGTTTATTCGCACTTACCAGAAGAACAAATCACACCAGCCGACTTGGTTGAATTTGTTACCTTATTAAAAAAAATAAAATGTATACATTTGTTACATTTACAGTACAATACACAACCATTACATTTAAATGGCGCTAGGGGGCAGTGCAAACGCACTTGAAAGCATAGATGACCATGTTTTCTTACTTATAATATATTTAGTGTCGTTTAATGTAATTCAGTGCTGCAATCATGCGGGAAGATAAAGAAATCCAACTACTGTATCCCTACATTTTGACACATGAATCCTATCCCGCGGATTTTGAAGGAGCCGGTGGGCTGCGAGCTCTCCATCTTCAGATACACGGTGCTCCCGAGCCGCTTAGACATTCCCGCGCTCTCCAGAAGCGGAGTGACGACATGAAATCCTTCTTGTTTTGACATCGTTCGCAAAAACAAATATCTATATTTGCAAACAGTACGTGGGGGGGAAGAGATGATCGGGAGACCCGGGTAAACGTGCGGTCAATTCCAAACGTAATGTCTGTTGTTTGCTTGGTCATGTACTCACCTATTTCGTTGCGGTTGTGTCTGATTCTGGCGGACTCTCGTTGTCTAGAAGTTCAAAGTTCGTGCGCTGACAATAAAGTAATCGAGTACTAATGTACAAACGTCTGAGACTAAACACCGACAGCTTGCAAGATGGTGTAATAAATAAATAAGGGTAAGTTATTTATTTACAGCGAGCTGTAACGTTGCCTTCGAAGTGGAAAAGACACTGCTCTCGCGCCACCAGGGCGATATTCATGGTAATATGGTATTTATACTGTGGTATTAATTGATACCATATTTATTAATTGATACCATATTTATATCCCGTAGTATATTGCATGACATTTATTATATTACATTTAGAATATTACATTTTTTTAAATACTGGTGCAAATTACCACAACTATATAGATCTATATAAACTAGTTTTATTTCCATAAGAGAAATGAGAACCGATATAACCAGTACACATTTTAACAATTTAACTTGTAAAAACGTTCTTGGTAAAATAGACCATATTCTTCACAAATACTTGCAGTTACAGTTTATCTTTTTTTATTTATTTATTTTCATGTTAAATAGCTAATACAATTTAGCTATTAAAAAAAACCTTTTGATATTGTTCGTGCATTCATCCTCATAATAAATTGATATTTTAAAACTGCTGTGAAAAATACAACATGTGAGTTTGTCCCAATGTGGAAATTTTTATTGTTCACATTTACATGACAAGTTGCTTTAAATGGCTATCGTATGGCAGCACAAATACTAGGCAGTCTGCCTGTTTTGACAGCCCTCGACAGTAAGAATTTCTTTTTATCTTAGTTAAATAAACAATCCTTAAATGGGAAAATATCATGTAGCTTAAAAAAATAGCCTAACTTATGGAAGCGTACAGGATTATGTGAAATGTTGTCAACATCCCTTTGCTTGATGGAAAAACCGCCACTGCAATACTTTTATACGGCATAACTTTTCTGTCAACATCCTTCCAAAACTCACGACTATACAACTTTACCTCCTCGGGCTCACATAATCCTCCACATACAAAAATATTCACATTTCCAGACAAGGCCACTTCCTTATCCAACATTAGCTTGACCAGCCTCAAGGTCTCTTTGTAATCACTTTCTAGCATTTTCCTTCCTTTCCTCTGAATCAGCAACTTCCTAACCATGGGAAATGAAAGATCACTGCCTTTGGTTTTCTCTCCACCTGATAATAACCACAGAGCACATACACTTGAATCCTCGACTGCACACGAACCCTTATGATCACATTCACGTCCTAATGACGGCCACATCCTGCTCTCATACATCCGCACACACATACGGAACGCTCAGGAGGTTAACACTCTGGGAGAGGACAGAAAAGCTAGCACGTCCTCAACAGAGCTACGAGGAAGAGGGACACTGCAAAAACAACACATCAAAGTGACGAATACAATCTGGGATGCAAATGGAAGACCGCTGAATTCCCCGCTCTCAGGCAAATCCGTCTTTTCCGACTCCAGACGTGCTCCATCATCTTGCGACGTCGGTGGGCTCTGTGTTGTGGTGATGGCAAAGACAGGGCAGAGCGCCATCCTGCAGGTACATGCCAAGGGACAGCTTGCACTGTCCCTTTGCCATCTATGCCAAGGAACGTTGCCTGGGTTTGATCCTTGGGTATAGCTATAACGGCAACCGAGAACAAAAATGATAGAAGCAAAGTTCAAGCTAATAATTGAAGAGTAAGCATAATCACAGAAGTTATATTGTAATATTACAACGCACAAGGTGCCGGTCAAGAAATGGATGTGTACAACTGTCCTACCCCTATCAAGTTGCGCGGTATATAGCCCTCCTTGTCATTAAGCCTGGCCCACCACCACTCAGTCTCGCTGTCATCCCTGCGACTCATCACGGTAAGAGCGTTGCCTTCGCAAAATGACAGCTCATCTGCACTCTGAGCTTCATAGTCCCATAGGGCATATACCGTCCCTTTATTCATCACGCCCAACTTCTCCTGCACACCTGAGAGAAATAGAGAAGAGATGGTTTCATTTACCTATGAACTCAACGATAAGAATAATCAGAAAATGTTTTTTATGTTACCGTATAGAAACTGTGAGCACTGGACGTAACCGTCCTCCATTTCTTCGCACTTGTCAGCGGCCGTTTCCACGTCGCTGATAGTAGTTGCAAAAATTGCAGCTCCAGACTCCACCAGTAGCTTGCAGAGGTGAACATTGTTGCACGAGGCTGCACAGTGCAGTGGCGTCCTAATCGTGTGATTTGACAAAGTAACGTTTATCAATAGCCGTCCTCCATTTCTCTTAGCACTTTCTCTTAAGCAGTATTTTGTAGTATTTATTACTGTAATACTGTTACGGTTTCCTCAAATTTAAGCATTTTACTTTGAGGTTAGATATTCAACAGTCCCGAATTAAGACAAATGGCTAGACGTGTCTGACCAAAGTGATGTCACTCACCATCCATCACTATCCGCTGCATTGACATTGACTCCAAAGTCCAGCAGGAACTTCACAATATGGTGGTGACCGGCACATACTGAATTATGGAGAGGGGTAATGCCCTCATCATTTGGAGTGCTGGGATTGTCCACCTAAAGACGGAGTCAAAAACACGCTGAGGATACAATGATTGACAAGCAACTGTAGAGTACTCTTTAAGTAATACATTAAGGGGCCGTTTTCCCGGACAGTGATTAGCTTAACCCACCCCTTAGTCTTTCAGCAGAAACATTTATTCAAAGTTTAGTGCAGATGCAAAATGTAACGGAATGTACAGTATGTCTAAGTGGCAAGTGGTAGCTGAACGGTACCTCATAGATGATTCTTTGCACCAAATCAAACTCGCCCTCCAGAGAAGCATCCAAAAGCAATGCAAGAGGATTGAACTTGACCCTCAGGCCATGACCAGTCCTCTCAGAGCCAGGCTTCTTCAGGTTGGTACGTTTGACCTGCAATGTGAAAATGCATTTTAGTTTTCATTTTAGTTTAAAGATCCATAAACAAATGAGAAAAGGATTCCATGAGCAAACTCAAACCTGTCAGTCAAAGAATGAATGTATGCCATATTAAAGCTATGCTAATTGAGCTAGCCAACGGTGATTTCTAAATGCTAACCCTCATTCAAATTTACTTCTACAAAGGTTACTCCAAATAAACAGCATTTGAACTGCATTTGAATTGTACAAACGTCTTGCAGAAACTGCAGGTAACTGTACAAATGCCACCCTAGCCAACATGCTAATGCAAACTCACCAGTGATATACCAGACGGGGTGCCCAACGACACAGTGGTCTCCTGCTCTGCAGAGGAATGAGGGTCTGGTATCGGGCTAGGTTGTGTGTCAGTAACATGTGTGTGGTTGTTGTTATGATTGTCCTCAGGGGTGTCTGTAATAGCAAGACCTGAGGCATCAGCAGACTGAGTACCGACTGAGTCACTGACTGGATGTGTCAGCAGGTTTTCATTGGCATCAGCAGTAGGAGACGCAGAACTGGTGGTAGGAGGGTTTGGGATAGCCGGCTCTGTTGAAGGCCCAGCTAACATATTCGACTCTATCAAGTTAATATTAACAGTGTCCCCATCACCCAGGGCTGTAGCCATATATCCAAGAGGACTGTCAGGCTGGAAGAAGGGTGTCCCAATCACTCCACCCTCAATGCCTCCTGCAAGGGTATTAAAGCGCTGATATAGAAGCTTCTGGATGTTAGGTCCACTAGGTGCTTCAGGCTCTGTGATGGAGCTTCGCTTCTTTAGTGGCCGTGGGGCGTTGGATAATTTCCTTCTCAGCACCTCTAGATCTATGTCACTTTGGTAACGGAGTGGGGAATGAGCCACAGGGGTCAGTTTAGTGGGGCTGAGAGGGCGAGGGATATTGTCCACGCTAGGTGGAGGTAGGGGAGTGCTCTCTTGGTCCACTTCTCTGTCCATCTCATCTTTGGAGGACTGCTGGTAGAGGGGAACTGGAGAAGGAGATGTAGAACCTGGTAGGACTGGTTTTCCATATACTAGAAAAAAAAGAAAATGTTGTAATGTAGGTAAAGATACAGTACATAATGTTCATTCATCTAAACCCTAACATCATTTACCAGCTTTGACAGCAGCTCTGCTACTGCTGGAGTAGTTTTTAGACGTAGGGTTCTGCAGGTACATGTTGTATATGGAGCTAGAGTTCATTGTGGCAGGACCCTTCCGTGGAGACTGGGGCCGAGACCCCCTGTCTGGAATAAAAGGACGCACTGCCACAGCCAGAGGAGGCTCCGTCCTTTCACCTTGAGGGAAGAGGGATGACCCGGGAGTGGGACTCGGAGGCACTGTTATCCTTTGTTGTATCTGCTGTGAGGAGGAACCAGAGGCAGGGGGTGCTCTCTGCCAGCCTAAGGTGCCAGGAGTAGAGCGAGGCAAAGAGCTGGTGGCACAGACTGTGGAGTGGTGACCTGCACTGGGATAAGTGCCATAGATGGGTGGAGGCTGCTTAGACAATGCCGTTACTGTCCCTAAAAGCTTAGGGGCTTCCTGGAAGGAGACGCAACCACGTGTTGAGCATGTGTAAGACTAAACATTTCTTCCACAAGAACACCAAGTACTGCTTAATCTCACCTTGTCTGAGGTACCCATCTTGCTGGTGGGATCTTGACTTGTGTCCTTCCAGTCTGGAGGCTTCAGATGAACCCTGTTATTGCTGAAGGAGGGCCAGTTTGCATCATTAGCTGTGGGGAACACAGCAGTACACAGAATAAGTTAGACGTAAGGACATAAAAACGTATATGCTCTTTCTCGAGACAGCCTCATTATGACGCAGACTGACCTGCTCACCGGGTCATTAAAGTAGGAGATGAGTCTCAAATGGGACTACTCTCACATCTCTGACCCCTGTGACATAAGAACACTTCTAATCAGGTGTTTCAGTGGGGTATATTTTTGTCCTGCTCTCAGCCCAGATCCATCTCTCTGTGGTTTAAATGGATTACTAAGCCTGCGTGTCCAAGTATGCTGCTCTGCTTGTCAGAGCCGCAGGCGATGACGCATGTTTATCCCATCCGGGTGACAGAAGCCCTGTCAAACTAACTGGCAAGTGGACTACGAAGTCCCAAAAAGGAAAAATTTTGTGACACAAAAGATTACAGCAAATCAGAAACAGGGGGTTCCTTTCTCTCTTTGTGTCAAGTTCTTCCAGTGACAAACTGTACTGAATACAGTGCTTTGTTATGTGATCTTGAGGCTAGGCTGACTTTTCATGACTGCTTACAAAAATAAATGCTGTTACATAATTGCTCCTATTATTTCCACTGGTTCAGTCTAGTGTGTTCGGATTCATGTGGATCACACTGTAGTGACTATATTAGGTTTGTTGTAGCTTTTATATGTCAATATAAAAACAATGTATTTCCATTTGCATTTTGAACAATATTAATGTAAATATTGTGCTTTTGCCTTCAATTTCAGCGCTGTACAAAAAAAGCACAACCCTGTTTATGCTTTCTGATTTGAGAATTCCTCTGGAAGCCTGAACACTCACAGGAAGTACAGTCGGAGTCTGTGGGGCCCTCTGACCCCTCTCTAGGGTCTGAGGTTGACACCAGAGGGTCCACTATGATGTCTAAGTCTGAGACCTTCCATGGGCCTGCAGGCATCCTCACCCTTTCTTCTTCTGTCCCGCCACCCCACATACGTGACACAAAGGCATGACGAATACGGGAGGGGAAGAGAAGAGGACGTGACAGACGTGAGAAAATGAAAAATCATGTTAATGATAAAGGCTGGAAAAGAATAAATATAGACATTTTAGTGAGTAAAGATATCCTTCTTGAGCTCCCTTTTTGGATGGAGATTTTCATCCAACTGTGCTTTTAGCATTATAATGTCAAGAATGACAGGTACTTGCTATTGTGGAAAATGAGAGAAGCATAGAAATTCGAGCTGAGCTGAATGAGTGACTTTACGGTCGTGATGGGAAAGGAGTCAGGGAGGAGCTGTGTGCTTGCTTTTGAGTGATACATTGACATTAATATAAGAGGAGTTCTCAATAGTTCATCCCTGGGCAGATTTACAGTTTTCAGAATCCCTTCCTTCAGAATTCCTGTCCTTGCAGTCTTGGGAAACAGCAGATACAAGGGATAGATGTCAGGAAAGTAGAAAAGACTGACCTGACTTTGAGCGAGCATGGTTGACTGTGGCGGTGAGAGATTGCTGTTTCAAAGGATCTGGAGGCAAAGTGTAGCCTCCTTTCTGTTGCCCGGGCACCGGGACCTGGATGTACGGACAAACTGCTGCCACCCGCCCAGAGGTCCCTGAAGTGGACTGAGGGGAGGGAGGGCCACTTATTCGCCCGAGCTGTAGAGAAGAGAAATGTTCATTCAAACCCTCAAAGAACACCTTGAAAATATGGATGTAATTTTCAACTTTGCACTAAAATATTCTGCAACTAGCAGGCAATATATTTATTCTGCAGTGTATTTCTCTGTGGTTTAGTGGAAACAAAACACTTTGAGCTTCGGTGGAAGGGTTTAATCAATTCAGGCTTGTATCTTTAAATTAGGGATGCAGGATAAATTATCGACCATATCGGTTTTGGCCGATAAATGGTTATTTTTAATGTTATCGGTATCGGCCGATAATAAAATTGATGCCGATATATTAAAGCCGATAAATCTTAAATCATTTCCTCTGGTTAATCTACTTCATCTGCACGCTGCTAGCAGTTAAAATACAGTACCGTACTGTCTTTCTGTCGTGATCATTCACTTACTGCTATTATCAAAACATTGCTGATGTAGGTACGGTATGTAGATACAGTATTTATGAATGTGTAAATTACAGGAGCACAAGCATATTGTTTGAATCAGACTGCTGTCAGAATGCTTTCTGTCTTGAGACCTATCTAGACATGTGGCTGTTAAGAATTTTTTTCTGAAAGAGCATCTAGAATTTGTTTGAAGGTTAGAGAATCGTTAACTAGTGTAAAGTAGGCTTCGTACACGATTTTCATGGGAAAAAAGAGACCTAATGGTTACCTTGTCTTCCTGGATGAATGTTTTCAAATAAAAGCAGGTGTCCACTTTTTGCCTTTTGTTTTAGTCTTAAGATATTTTATATGAATATTTAGATGCTGTATATCGGCCAATATATCGGTTATCGGTTTCCAATGTAAAACAAAATGTACATATCGGTGCATCTCTACTTTAAATTGCAGTTGCAATGCAGATGCAGGCCTGTTTGGTTTTACATGCCTCTGCTTTTTTCTTGTAGAGTCGCTCTCTGAGGTCCCCGATACGCTTATCCATCATGGTCACCTCCATGTTACGCTTGTTAAGCATATCCTTGTGTTGCTGTACCTTGCTGTTCTGTTCCTGGTTTAGCTTGTTCCGGATCTAAATGTTAACACAGACACATGCGTCACACACTCCCGTACAGAACTGTTATATATGTGATTATGTTTGCTGGAATATTTTCCGGTCTCACAGAATGTCATGTTTATGCAGCTAATATCTTTTGGCGTTTGAAAACATGCTCGAGAATCTAAATATTTGATGCGATATCTCTCTGGGGCACAAACTGTACCACAAACAACTTCACATTGAGGATCCGGGCGCATGAAAAAACAAGTGTAGCTAAACCACATGAAAATCAAAGTCTTTCAAATAATTCACAGGGGAAGAAAGTGATTTGTATGATCAAAGAGCATTAATTGATTTAAAAAAAGGAATTTCCTAATCGGTTTGTGTTTTCCAATTGAATGTGATGTACTTTAGATAAAATGGCATGAAAGTATTTTGCATGCGATTTTTAAAAATCTCCTCCATAGAGAGTAAAGCAAACATACGTCACAAAAAAATCTAGTTTTGAGATTTGTCTAAAGTAGTTGTACAAACTTGACAGTGTATGAGCAAGTTCACATATCAGAGCACAGTACGACAAACTCTCAGAAAGCCTTTGATTTTTGTCTAACCCTCAATTGTACAAACCTGCAGTTCCTGGTAAAGTTTACGGAGTTCCAGCGCAGCATTGGTGGTCACCGGTCCTCCCAGAGGCTGCAGGCCATTGAGACGTCCCCGTCGAAGACCGTCTAACTGCTGTGTGAGGTGATCTACCTTCAGCATTGCCGACTGCAGCTCTGACTGCTTTTCCTGGAACAAGCTGCTAACATGCTCGATTTCTGCAGCTGAAAGACACACACATCACATTTCGATTATATAAATAAACAACCCGCTTATGTGAACTCATGGGTCATTGTTATTACACTTCCTTGGCATCTGTGGATTTTTAGTGTGGGTGTGCGTGCAAGTGTATGGGCGTGAGGTCCAACAAAAATCGAGGCTTGAGATTCCCACTCCTCAAGTTTACATAGCAAAACACAGCTCTCTGTAAATAGACTGTAAATTCAATTCAGTTTTTATTTATATAGCGCTTTTGACAAAGGAAGACAAAAATAAATAAACGTTAGTATTAGAATTAAAATAACAAGGGTCCATCTTTGCTCTTGATTGCTGACGGAGATTGCCTGGGATGATCAGTTAAGTCCACAGGATCTCGCAGGAGGATAACACACATGAAGTCCACGAGTTCTCGCATGGAAAATGGAAAGGAATGATATTGTGATACTTGTTTTTGTCTTTAAATGTCAAGATGGTTGGATTATCTCAAAGCTCTTCCACAGCCCATCCTGAATTCTTTTGTTTTTATGTTCCTGACTGATCTACAGCCAGGAACACAAAGGGAGTGGATGGCAAACGCAGCTGGAGCAATGGATGGAATTCCACCGCACATGCTAACAATGCTAATAATTGATAGCTTGAAAATAACCCTTTGATATCTTCTGGGGGACTTTCTTTGTTCACAGCTATCTTGTAAACTTATCATCTGACAAACGTAAAATTGTATTGCTGATATTTTTCGTAACTTTTTCTGTTTGTTTCTGAACATTGTTAGATCTCTTTGAGGTGAAAGTCACCATAAAATTAAAACTAGCAATTCTTATTTTTTTCTGGAATATTGCAGTGTTTATTATAAGTGATTTAGCCTATCAGTGCAAGTGATTATTCTCTGAAATCAAATCTGAAAATATACTTCCACTCCAGAGTAAGGTTATTTTAGTTTACTAAATTCATTGAATTTTTTATTTTAATCCATTTCATTTTAAGTCGAGGCACAAAAAATACTTACGTACTTTAAATACAAATTCAACCAAAACTAAAATAAATGAAAAAACAAATTAATCTTATATAGCAAAATAAACATAAACAAAAATGAATAAAGTGACAAAAGCACAAAATTAAAATTGCTAAAATTAAAGGGATAGTTCACCCAAAAAACAATAAAGAATACCAAAATACTACAAAAAGAAGATTGCGATCAGGACGTGTGGCGGAGGCTGTACAGTACCGCTAATATTATTAAAAATGGCGTCCAGTTTATTGCAAATGTCGATTGATTCGCTTCACGAGACGTCAATATGTCACCAGGAGCCGCTTTTGTTTGAATTATGTGCTTTAGGAACTCTTTATGAAGCATTAGATACGAACATGACAAATAAATGCCAAACTTGATTTTCTATTGTGACATCCAAAGCATAAAAAACATTTTTAAGTGTTGTCAAAGCAACATAAAGGGCTGTTCACACCAAGCGTCAAACAAATTAGCATCAACAATCAAATAGCTTGTAAAGTGTTGTCGTGGACATACGTACACAGGTTGCCATTGACGAGCTTGCTGTAGTCCACCTGGCCCCTCATGGCACGGACTTTCTTGAGTTTGGCTTCCTGACTATCCACTCTTTCTCTTAACCTCTGGAGTTTCTCACTCTCAGGCACCGAATGGCCCTGACGGGGACCCTGCTTCAGGTACTGCAAACGCTGCTCCTAAATGAGCAGGAAGGAGTGGGGAGGAGAGCGAGTAAAGGGTAACCGTCAGTTTCAAAATGGGAGGGAACATGGTCAAAACAGACATTTCACGCCAACCATTTCATTCAACAACAGGCCTTTCACACACCTCACTACGTACGGTTGAGAGCTGCGAGTCAACATGGGAATTAAAAGGAAACAGCAGATGTTGGAAGAAGAGGAAACGACAGGAAATAGAGAACATCCATCACATTTCAATGTCATTGAAATATGAATAATAAGATTTAACTTGCGCAAAAGTAAAATCTTCAAATGCATTAAATCAAACTATAATTGCTAAGACTAAATAAAAGAATGCGTTAATGTTTTTCAGATATTACATGCAAACACATACAAGAGTGAGTTTTTGATGAATGAGACTGAAATAGAACGCAGAGGAAAGCTCATGCTGACAAGCACTTTTGGGTCAGCTTTATAATGAACAAAGCCAGAACAAACACATCCAGAGTGTTGACTCGACACAATCCAGTGTTAAATGGACAGAAAAACAAGCATTCAACTCTTACACTAATATATTTACAGTTCCATTTAACAAGGACAAAGCTGCATTTCCTTTAATGTTTTCTTTGTATACAATAATAAAAGTGTATTAGAAATTATAGTATCAATATTTTTTAAGAAACAAAATGACATTTGCAAAATGCTAAACAAATAAAAACCACAACAAACCATTTTCTTCCAAAAAAAAACATTTTCCCTTGCAGCATGTGAGCTGATGACCTCGTAATGTTACTTTTTCAACAAGTTCATTTATATGTCTATTCAAGCTGTATTTAACTTCAGAGAACGGCTCAGAACCCAAATTTCCGACTGAAACATTTTTCCCGGGAACTGACAATGTCTCCTTCACGAACATACGTGCACGCTTAATTCCAGTGGTCTTAACATCCACCCCCTTCCTGATAGCTGGAGATCCATACTGATGTAATTTCCTGCATCAACAGAGTCTCTTTCCTGTTGTTGCTTAAAGGAAAGAACTCTGTGTCCAAGCAACACGCACAGTTCCCCGAGCACTGACTTAAGTGTGATATTCACATTAACCATCACACAGTGACCTCTAGACAGTATGTCCATCACTAAAAACATTTAAAAAACACAATTTTAAGAGCCAAATCAACATTAGCCAGTTTTTATCCAAAGCATTGACCTACAAGAAAGCAGTTAGCTAGATGTAAAGTTCATGCAAAAAGAGTCTAACCACATGGAACCAGACGTGTTTAATTAATCAAACATGACATTTGGCACGGTCCAGATGATACGGCCATGTGTTCGAGCACGGCCTTAATGCACATGTGCATTCACCTGCCTACGCTCTGGATGGACGCTGGAGTCCGTATTTTTCATATGTTCAAAATCAGCAGACCAACAGCGAACCAAATAGAATTAAATCATTTAAAAAATAAATAAATAAAAGTGGACTTTCAAAAAGGACGAACTCATTCACATCTTTTCTGTTTAATAGTTAAGAGATAAGAAAATGCACATGAATAAATAAAGAGACACGAGGCTTCATACGGCGTCTCTCACCTTAGCAATCAGCATCTGCTGCTGAGCTTCGATCTGCTGCTGCTGTCTCATCGCCATCTCCTGCAGTTCTGACAGCGTTAACTCCACACGTGGATTCCCCACCTACACACAAACACAGAACATCAGAGAATATGCTTTTCACGCTATTAACCTCAGTTTATATTACAAATTAAAACCATTGCTGGTTTCCAGTACATGTTTCAAGCACACCAAGCGTATGCCCCCAAAAGACCAGCATGTCCTACCTCAAACCAGTAAAGACCCCATTAAGATATTTACTCTAGCAGGAAACATCAGCTCTTGACTGGTTGGTTTGCTCAAAGGGTAGCGTAACAAAAAGAGACTGAGCCAGAAATCAGAATCACGAGGAAATGCCTGGAGTGAGGGAACAGGATATTTGCCATGTCCTGCAATTGTGTGTGTGTGTGTGTTCACCTACACGCACTATAACATTCAGTCATGAGTAATTGCATAAGCACATGACCAAACACACAGAAAACTATACACCTTCATTTAATAGTGCAAGCAACAAAAGCCTATGTATCGGAATATTCCTGAATTACATAAACAAATCCACGCTGTGACCAATTGGCTCCTGTCCATTTTTTAAACTGCCTCACCGCAAGTGGTTTATACTTGTAGATCACATGGAAGCCTTATTAGTGTTTTTGTTTTGTTTTTTAATAGAGAAATGTTAAAAAAGGGCTTCAAAAATGAGTTTCTTTCACAACTTAATCATAAGTAGGCAGGTGTTTATAAGACCGCATGACACAAATCTTAGGTTTGCATATTGATGTGGCAAATTACATTGGTAAGTATAGCAAAATAATAACTTTTGTGTTGTAGTCAAGTACTAAATAAAAAAAAAGTTTTGACTCTTGTTAACAGTTGCGGTTACTTTTTAGCTGAAGGATTTAGAACCTCTAATAAAGCAATAAGCCCCGCAAAGCAGTGGGTTACAGTGCATTTTGTAATAGCTACGGGCGTTGTGGCACGACAAGCGCGCTTAGCTGTTATAAAATGCACTGTAACCCACTGCTTCGCGGGGCTTATTGCTTTTATTAAACGGTTATTACATATGCGTAGCAAGGTTTCATAAAAAAAGTAAATAAAATTATATTAAATTTTATAACGGCTTAGAACTCGGCTCAGCCAATCAGAATCAAGGACCAGAACTGAGCATTTTATAATATGAATATTTAACACAGTAAGCATTAAGTGTATAATTGTCTGTCTGTTCCTAAACAAAATGTTAAACTTGGATTAAACTCCTTTAAATATAATTTGTGAAATATATGCGCTGTCTGACGAGGGAGTATTTCGCAAATTATTTACAGCCCAACATCATGCCAACATACTTGATTCTAGAACCTGATTCATTCAATCAGGTTTCGTGTGTACCGGAACTGAGGAAATTTTAGCAAGGACCTGGCAACTTTCCACCTAGCTCCGTTCCATCATTTATTTGCCACGCTGTCCTACCTCATTTATGTTTGCAATCATGCAGACTATTTCACAGATTAATAAAAAAGCAGGTTATAAAATGGCACTTTCTATATTTGGATGTTGACATGCTGAAGGAAAGTGGTAGCCACAGCAAATGAGGTCACCCCTGGGGCTGTTCTGGTGTTTGTGAGCACCTGGCGGATCAGTGGGAAAAAAGCTTCTCGAGATGGGATCAGTCAGAAAAGTATTGCACACACTCGCCCCTGACATTACCAACCAGCCCCGCACAAACTGCAACATGTGATGCCTGTTTGAATGTCTTTATACATTACAGCCGAGTGAGCAATGTTGTAATCGCATTTAGGAAATGTCATTCACATCGAAACCTTCAAGACTTTGTTTCTTCCGCAAAACACAAAGAGGGATTTGTCTGAAAGAATGTTAGAATGTCAGTCTCAGTCTTCCTCCACTTTTACCGTATAAAGAAAGACCAGAATTTCTCCACAGAAGAAATTCACACACTTTAAATGTAAATGATGACAATTATATATTTGTGTGAACCATCCCTTTAAGGATGTCAATATTGTCATTATTTTATAAATAGCTCCTACAGTATAATCTGACGTAATTATTTTTTCCTCCCTCCATTTCACCATTTCTTGCACAATGTACATTGGGTCATCATCTGCCTCAAGCCGATGCTATTCATATCTGACAAATGAGCTGTAATAAGAGAACGTTCCTCCTGTCACGAGAGCAATTCTCAAAAAAAATCTGTTTCACAAAAATATAAACCAGGTCACAATTCACTTTCTTGCAGCTGGCAACAATGAAAAAGTGATTTCCATTCGATCAAATTTACAGAAAACCCAAATAAAACCTGTTTGATTCCAACACACTTGTAAATAAAATGTTTTTCAACATTAAGATTTGGTTTTAGAATCTATATAATTACTTTATGGAATGTAGCACAATTTTAGTGCTGTTATTGGACAGTATTTCACTTCTTTTTTTGTTTTGTTTAATCAAACTATAATTTTCAAAATTATATCAATTACGAAAAAGTAATGTAGCATCACTATACGACATTGCTTGTATAAAATGTATGCTAAATCTAAATCTGTTCAGATGAATTATAAAACGTGCTGCAGGGAATTTTACATGTGAGGTCATAGAAAGCCCTAAACATGCTGCTGATATGCATCTAATCGTGACAACAAAGTAACCCAATCTAATGTATTACTTCACCAGCTGACCAGCCCATGCATTTACCACCCTGAAGAAGCCATGCATTGAAGACACCGAAGTCTGAACATTTGTGCATCACACTATGCAACACAGATCAATGCCGTCGCACTGCACACTTGAAAAGGCAGTACTGAATTTACCTGGTGAGAGTCCCAGGTTATTCTGCATGATCGGACCTTAATTTTGCTGCATTGTCCTTCAGCTGTAAATTCCTGCACAGTCTCGACGTGGTTCCACTCCATGCCCAACAGTCAGGTGCGCGTTCCCGGGTCTTATGATAAAAGAGACGGATGCGGTGCAGCTGTAATGTTTGCGGTGTTGTGCGCGAGCTGGGACGCAGCTCACTCTGTCAGACCCCAACACACAGCCGCAATCCCGTCTCCAAAAAACACGAGTGAAGTCATTACCGATGAGTCAGACTGTCATCCCCACTCCGCGCTACTGACTTTAACGTTACGTGTTTCTGCTTACTATACATAACAGTGATGACTGACGAGTAATTAAAGCTTAATACAAATTAATTGGAAGAAAATGCGTGACCTTTATAAAATGTTAACGTGAATCTTTGATGTTAGACACTGCGTAAGTTCTTCCCCAGGCATAATTTTGACGTGCAAGCACTTCTCTCTCTCTCTTTAATGTGTGTACAGTATGTGCGCGCGTGTGTTTCTCCAGCCCGGTGTGGACTGCAGCACATTCGATTTGGGAATCGTTTCATCGAGTCGGTTCGTTTGAACGGGTCTTTGCGATGACTCTCTTCGATATAATCTTAGCTTCAGAAAGATCTTCGCGAGGAATTCCACGTTATTTTTTGTAGAATATTTAATACTTTACTTCAGTGAATATATCTTTTTACCACAGTGAACGATTAAGGGACGTTTTACATTATCATGCCGTGTGTTTTATTTTTAAAGAATCGCTTCAAATCGTTCACATTTATGGTTCCAAAATGTTACACATATGTAGTTTATTTGTTCACAGATCTTGCAAGAATTTGCACGGTCTGATTCAAAAAGAAAGATTCGGATCCCACTAGGGCGCACACGCACACGCACACGCACACCCCTCCCATCCCGGGAGCGCCGCTGTCAGGCTGCCCGCGCTGCGCCACAGCTGCCCGCGCACGCTCCCAGATGCGCGTCACTCTCCTGCTACATCACGAAATACTGCCATTAATGTTTGAGGCTCTGCGACACAACTTCACAACATGCATTACTGAAGTGTGTTTCCTATATGCCTTACGATGCAGATTAAATACATTTTAGGTAATGAAAGAGGGATCTATGGGTTTTCTTACTAAAGGTACTATACCATGGTATCAGAGGGTAAAACAGTGGTACTTTGATATAATTAGACGCACGACATACTTTGATATAAAACCAGTATTGTATATCTACAGCATATGAATATACCATTGCGTCCAGTACTAAAAAAACGTTACCATTACATGGATGTAACATCATGGCATTAGCATAGTGCAAAGTCAATATGCTGTAAAATGTTTAAATTACAGGGAAGAAATGAAAATGCACAATGCCGTAACATATCAATAAATAAATATTAAAAAATATATATTTTGCTATACATATTAAAATGTCTTTAAGTAGGTGAACTTATAACCAACACAAACCTTAATTCATGGCTGCAATGCATTGCACTTTTTGGCCCTGGACTGGCAAATATGCGTCGAAACCATATTAGTATTCAAGCGGTGATGAGCAACACTTTTTGTTTAAGTTAGGTTTTGTGCCAGTAGGATGAGGTAACTTGGATAGAAATGGGCACAGTCAATAAGCGCTGTCATAATGCTGAGCCAGCCATTTAGTTTCCTCAGCATTTTAATAGCTGCTAGACCTGACTCATTTAACTGACCACAGTCATTTAATCCTGACCTTCACACATCCATGCATGCGCACAGCCAGTGCGCCACAGGCCAAAATCTGTGCTTTAAACTTCAGCAGACGCACAGCGCGATATGCGTCGGTCCGCCATGTTCTTTATGGAAATAGCTTTGATAGATATAAACGTGACCTGAATATATGAATCATTTCAAATTCATATTTCAAATCATTTATATATACTGTAGGACGTGTTCGATTGCCACTTGATTTACAAATATGGGTCCTGAAGCAAATGAGGCTATTTATGGATAGAAAGTTCACAGTGTCTTTCAAGATCCAACGCAACATCATTACCAGGATTTTGATTCCTTCTTTGCAGAATGAGGCGGAAACAAGTTGCTGTTTCATTCCCATGCAGAGCGCCCTCAGGTTCTACATGCACACATCTTTGGAAACATTAAAGGGGTATGCACGAATACGTGTCTTTGGTGTGTTATAAGTTGCCCATGCATTTATTAGACACGTAAAATTGCAAAAATGAAAGTGTGGGAGGAAAAGATGCATTCTATCTAAAAGCGAATGCTCACCCAGACCTGCCTGAAACGCCTCGTGTAACCACACCCCCACAAATCTACGTCAGTTGGTGGTATGATCTGACTAAGACCGCCCAAATGTATACGCAAGTAAGGTGGGTGCACCTGTCAGTACAATTGCATTGGAACCTGATGTTCCAAATATGGTAAGAGGCGTCTCATTTCCGTCACACGCTTGCAGTATTCGACCAATCACTAGGCACTGGTTAATTGGCCAATCATAGCACACCTCGCTTTTCAGAGCGATGAGCTTTGTAAAAAATCTGCTCGTTTCAGAGAGGCGGAGCAAAGAGGAGATACAAACATGCACGATATGTGTAAAATACAGCGTTTTTGAACCTTAAATCGTGTATACACATTGCATTACATCTAAAACAAACGATAACATTAGTTTTAGCCGTGTCATATGACCCCTTTAAAGGGCTCAGTATTCATCTCTAGCACGGACAGAGCATTTGCATTCTCGCAAAAAACCCAAATCGCTCTTAAATCTCATAAAGTTTTATCTGCCGGGTGCGGGAGGATCAGCGATACCAGAATAGCAGCTCTATGCATCACAACAGAAAAGTTATGAGGGCATCCAGAGCAAACGTGAAGAGCGAAGGTCAATGATGTTGCTATCAGACCCGGGCACGGTGAAAAAGCTTGCAGACGGGTCGAGGAAAAGCCTGTAAGCCAACAATGTCTCAGATGAAAGATGGATTACATCTACAATGAATGTCTGATAGCTTTAACATTTCACATCAACACAACCCTTAATCCATCACACATCACTCTCTGAAAACAGACACAGATGGGCAAACATCACAAGACGTGTCTAATGTGCAGAATGACACGGGCACGTATATGCTTACAATGCAGTCAGACACATTCTGACCCTGACAAATAGACATACATGAACATCAAATACACAACCACACCCAATGGACACATTTCATGACCTCACTGCCGACACAATCATACTCGGCTCCCTGGCTGTATTATCAGGGGGATGGGAGACATTCAATAATATATCCAATAATTTGACTTCTGGCCCTATGACCTGGTTTATAGAGCACATTTGCGTATTACGCTGACAGTGTTAGATTATACAATCAGGCCAGCGTATAGGTTAAGAAGTACTAAAGTTTATTATCCGGATGTAATTAATATATCATCACATGATACTGTCTGGGAAAGAGAAGCTTCTCCCCACCGACTGGATTATCTATAACAGCAGCTGCATGATGCACAGGGAGGGACGCCAGGATGCTTATAGGGATGCCACAGCGGGCGGGTCACTCATTTATAACATAACTGGGGATGCTGGCAAGCCCCAACCGGGCACCTGTTCAATAGGCCTCATGATCACACGTTAATGGAATGGAAACTCCTACAGACATTGATTTCCTTGTTCTTTAAATACAGTCTTGAGATCGAATATCAACAAAGGAATGTAGTTTGTGTTTTTTTGTAGCTGTCTCTTTTCTTGCGTGAACAATATCAAAGACATATGGAGCTGAACAGAAAGCGCCTGGAGACCAGGCTGTAACACTGAGTGTTATTTATCTTCAGAAAAACCTGTGCATACGGTTTCTTTAAAACTCTCTGTTTCCTCCATGTGAAACGATAAGCTTCAGGTGGTTGTGGATGGAGACTGGAGCTTATCAGCACACAGCACACCAAGTCCCTGCTGTGGAGCTTCCATTTTTTTATCTTCCAACTAAAGTCACTCATGCAAACCATAATATGACAACATGGCGATCAGAACTGATGCTTCAAGGTTTAATCTCACATAAAACATACTTCACCTAAAAATCAAAAGGATAAAAATAGAAAATTATATTTAGAAATAAAGTTGTCTATATATAGTCTATTTACAACAATTAAATTGTCAAAATTATATAAAGTATATTAGAAAAAAATAGGAAATAATATTTAAACATAAAGATATTTAAAAGTCTATTCACAACAATTCAATTTACAAAATTATATTTAGAATATTGGAAAAAATATAAATTATATTTACATAAATTTAACTTACAAAATTATATGAAGTATATTAGAAAATTATATTGATAAATAATTGTATTATTTCTGAAAATGTTTATTTATTATAAAATAAAGAATATTTCTTTCAAGTCTATATACAACAAAAATCATGACAATGAATAAAGTTTTGATCCAAAACTGTCATTAGCACAATGCAAAGAGCTTTAGTTCTATAACTAAAACTTATTTTAAATAAATATTTTACATATATATTTAAATAGTTTTATTTAAAAATACTCAATAATAAAGTTAAATAATTAAAATGTAAATCATCTTAAAATTATATTCAAGTTTAACAAATTAACAAACCTATTTTTTGCTGTTGCAGTTGGTTACTGCCATTAAAATACAGGATTTGTTCTATAGGTAAAATATATTTCTTTCCCCTTAAGAGACTATTTTCTCTTAAGAAGCCAGTTCATAAGCCTGCCGCACTTTCATCACTCATATTCAAATACAAAAGTCAAGTTATAGTACCCAGGGTGTCGCAATGTATTGAAACTGTGAGTCTGTCGCTAAACGAACAAAAGAAGATATTTTTAAAGAACTTTGATAACCAAACAAACTAGACCCAGCTGACTTCCATTGTATGGACACAAAACCACAAAAATAATATACAGGCTCTGAATAACATAAGGGCGAATAAAAGACAACAACATTTTTTTGGGGGGGTGAACAATACAACTGGATCTCAAGTGTGCTTTTAGGAGCTTCACGCATTAACACGCACACAGAGTCAATCGAAAGTGATTAACTGCCCTTTTAGAGCACCATTGCTCACTCAAACGCTGATTTTGTGTTTTGGCTACAGTTGCGGCGTAATGACGTCAAGCATCAATGAGCTCCTCATTACATGTGTTAAGCAGGCCAGAAGGGAAGTGTGATTGAGAACAGCGTGAATTGGAACGTACCCCGTTCTTGCAGGGCTTATCCAAATTCCCCCCGCTCTTCCTGTTGGCCACTTCTGTAGTCGGATCTCCTGCTGGGAATAAAAGAAGACTCAGGGCCAAAGTCAAAACGCTTGCGGGTCGCTTTGTGACCTGCCAAAACTCATAAATACAACCACAGCTGCCGGACACAGGGCATTTTATATCGACACAAAAAGAATAAAACATCATTCTGAATCACAGAAGGATACCTTTGAATCTACTGAGCATAAAATCCAACAGTGGGATTTTGGCTGGCATTAATCCAGATTACATGCCACTCTTTGCCAATGTAGCGGGTTGTTAAACAGCGTTTACCAACCTTCGGTCATTTCTCTTTTGTAAGCTTTTGTTTCGCCAGCACTCTTAACTGTGTCATCTATAAATAAGCACAGGCTTAATTCTTTAAATCCAGTGGCTGTGTTATTATGTGTGTAATCCGGTCAGAAGTGCTGGAAATACCTTTGTGAACTTGCATTGGCTCTGACTGAACTTGCATTGGCTCATCTACTGGAGATTCCCACTGACCGCTCTTTTACAATTTAATAAATAAATGGCACTTTTTACAGTATATAGACGGTTTCATAGCAACAAAATAAACGACCGATAACTGCGGTACACATCGGCAAATAATAAAAATCCCTGTAGATTATTTCTGAAAATAGTAAATTAGCAAACGCGTTAAAACTATGTCCATGCAGTATTATTTTGGGTTACCAGTATAAGAACCGTGACTTGGCTAAACTCAAATGTGACAAAGTTACATGAGCCATTTAACAGATTATTTATTATTTACAATCAAATTCAACAAATTGTTTATTTAATAAAATTATTGTTCAATAAAATATTAATATAAATTAACATTAATATAAATTAAATACAAAATAAATAGTTGTATTATAAATCACTAGCTAGACCGATCAGAAAACACACGCGTCCGATAAAATCGTCTATATAAATCATTGATTGTTTGATTGAGTTTTTGACAGATAGGAATGGAGTATGAATGAAGTAATAGGGATGCAAGCATTATTTAAGCATTGAGACACCGGCGAAACTATTAAAAGGATTTTACAAACAAACATATTTCTCGTATGTTGCTTGGTTTTGTCTATGAAGGTCAGACAGAGGTCAGGCTCTGTACCGATTCTCCCCTGTGATAGAGCTGCAGTCTGTCTCAGGTGCAGTTTTTGGACACAGAAAGGCGAGGAGACCAATTACTCACAAAGAGGATTGGTTACGTAACTTTAGATCACTGCAGAGACAAACTCTGCACAGCCTAGAGCGGACTGACACACAGCCAGCCTCTCACTTATCAGGACACTGAAAGAATCAGAACATTTCTGAGCCACTGTGACACGTAACAAAACTGAAGAAACACTGTTTTAAAGAAATATCATTTTGTCCTAGAGATAACATGCTGTAGCTTTAAAATGTGTCTTTGTGCTAGTCATTCTGAGGGTAAATCTTACACTGTGTTTTAAAGGGATAGTTCACCCAAAATAATTTAATTCAGTCATTTATTCACCTCACATTGTTCAAAACCTGTATATGACTGTATATTTCTGTGAAACACAAAAGAAGATATTTTGATAAATGCCTCAATTTTGTGACCATACAATGGAAGTCAATGGGAGACAGTGTTGTTTGGCTACCAACATTCTTTAAAATATCTGCGTCTGTGTTCTGCCGAAGCAAGAAAGTCATAAAGGTACGAAACGACATAAGGTTGGAAAAATTATCAATGGATGAGCCATGACTGGTTTTCAAGCGACACAAAATGTGTCCGGCCACACGAAAAGTTTGTGATTGTTAGCACAATTTGTTATGAAACTGTTACCCACCTTGAGCAATGTTTGCGGTGTGAGACTCTTCGTGACGCAAATAAAACTTCACTTCCTGTCTCCTATGGCCCCATTTCCTTAGGTGCTCGAATATCAGTTGATCCATGGGTATTGCTCTCTCTGTAAAATAAGAACACAGACACCCTTTGTCTCAAGTAGGCTATAAAAAATCTTAAACTTTGTAGGGAGGACGTCAATGTCACAACTGTACATGATACGCTTAACAGAGCACAATTTTATACTATATAGTCAGCAGTTGTAAAGTCCAGAATTAAAAGGTCTAGGTGTTCTTGCTGTAGGGTGTATTTTGCTCTCTTTGCCATTACAGACCACGTGCCATGCGTAGGACACTAGAATAACAGGCCTGCAGGACCCATGTAAACAAACCCATAGGCTGCGGCACAGCACCGAGACATCCTGACCCACATACTACCACCCACTGTCTAAACTCTGACAAGGATGTCATTGTTATGTGATTGACAGTGTTGATTTCTCCCATGAAGTACCGTTTAGTGATGTAAGAGTAAAGCACACAATACAAATGTACAGACTAGTGACTAAAGCCCTTGATGTTTAAAAGAGTTGAACACTTTTTGGTGACCCATGAGACTAGATTGCTATGTTGCTCTGTATAATTTGACAGTAAGATGTAATATTTTGGATTATGTCTCAGACGGCATATCCATGGAACCCCCACGGACATGGACGCGCATGCATGATGCATATTACATTTGAAAAATAAGCTTTCTAAAATAACAAACTCCAATTGAATTGTCTGGATTTATGTTATTATGGCTACAAATATATATATTTTTTACATTCTAGTATGCGCTGTATTGTTTTGGCAAATAGAAATCAACAAAAATAAGAAAAAAAAGTGAAAACTTTGTGATAATGTGATATAGAATATGCTATACAAAAATTATTTAGAAAGGGTTTGTTAAAGCAAAGTAATATATAAAATAGTAAAATATAAAAGTAATGTATAAAAATTATTTAGAAACTAATAATTATTACATAAACAACATAAGAGCATCTTCCACACTCCAGTTATTGCAAATCACTGTGATACTGTATTAACATTCGCAATATTCCAATCATATTGATATATTGTGCACTGTGCAGCCATATTTATTGGTTTCAGACTCATATTAAATAGACTCATTTTGTACAGACTGTAGGTCTTTGTGACATATTGCAGGTTGAAATGTGCAGGCATTGTGGTTTGTACCTTTGCCTCTCCAGACCTCAGCAAGGTGGCAGCCACTCTCTCCTGCTTCTTTACAGAACGCCACCACATCTTTGCACACCGTCTCTGGAGTAATGGGCACCTCGGTACACAGCTGTTGTCTATCACTCAGAAACACTGTCAAAATCATCTGTAATAAAACAAAATAGCATTTTTTTGGTGAGTTAACTTGCAGCCGCTCATTTCTTACTGCGTGGGTTTGCTCTTATTCCTTCCTTGTCATAATTCTCAAACTGTTTATGTTCATTTTCTCAGTGATCCAACCTACAGCAGGTCTCCTCAAATTAACGTCGGTCGCAAAGACAGATGAGAGCTACATGAAAGACGTTCAACATTTGAGCTGAAATGAGGGGACTTGCACGTCTCCGCTTCGCACTGCCAAGAAAAAGCGATCATTATGATTGATCTGTCATCTCCCACGTACCAAAAACAAATTGGCAAGGACTTAAACCACATTGAAATAAAAAATTGTGTTTATAAAAGAACGGAAGTTTCTGGGGAAAACAGAGCGCTCTGCGTCATACACAGATGATATTCTAAACATAACGTATTTATTAAACCCTGCTGTAAAATGAGACTTTAAAAACTGAACAATAGTTTTAGCAGGAAAGCTTAAATTAAAAAACTGAATTAAAAATCAACAAAAAACTTATACAAACCTTTGGCCAACAAAGGACAAATAAAATCCAGAAATAATTTTATGAAAAAAAATTCTCAAAACATTGTGTTAAACCCAAATGTTTGGATACGAGTGGTTCGGAGTCCCCTCCAAAATGAGTTACAGTTTTTCTGAATGTACAATTCATAGATATGTGTTTAAGTAAAATACTTTATTTTTTCATTCTGTGAACTAGTGACAACATTTCTCCCAAATTGTAAATGAAAATATATTTTATTTGCATTTACCTTTGGTAAATTGAAACATCATAAACTGGTCAAAATTTTGCAGATCGAAAGAATTTAAGTTCATATTCAATTAATTCAAGTTCATAGTCATGTTTAAACAGCACAATACTAATGTTTTTACATGTAGGCCTATTTTAATTAAAAGAAATTCAATAAAAACATATGTATAGAAAAATGCAATGTTTATAGGCATTGTTAAATTTGAAGTTGATCTCGATGGTGTGGAAAATGTTTAAATTTAATGACATTCATTGTGTGGTCAAGGTTGACCGACTTTTAAGAAATATTAGTAATGCTAAAAATAATTAGTAATTATTAGAAATGCATTTACTTTTTATAGTGTAGCTAGTAATGAAAAACGTTTTTAAAGTAACCAAACCCTCACCTAATTATGTGCAATATTACCAGTAAGGCTTTAGTAAGCACCATAAAAATACATTTGTAATACGGGTTAACAGCTTGTACAGGACAGTGTGGATGACTGTGTGAAATAAATCTTTGTAGGTATACTTGGCATCTAAGCAATGCACATATTTTCTCTCACCAGTCACCAAAAGGTAAACACACTGATGTATCTTTCATTTCAGTCTCTTCACTTCAGCTAAAAGTTTTAATAGATCTTAAATAAACCAGTTTAAATTCAGTTCCCACCCAGAGAAAGAATGGGAGCTCTGCTCCTAATGTGTAACACGATCTCTCCAAACAAGCCGGCACCAGATTGAAAGAGAAATTCTGTAAGGGTTGGATTACAGGACAGAGCTATAATAATCTGATTAGGAGGGGGCGCAAACATGCGAGCGTGCGGCGGTGGAGAGCTAAGGAAACTGTTTCCCTGACTAATGCCAAACAAATCCAGAGAGGGAAATGTTGCTGTGATCTGCGATGACAGAGGATAATCCCGACCTGGAGAGATGCCTGGAATGTTAGTGTCACGAAGTTTGAAATTAAAATAGCACAGGGCCAAGAAATGCTAAATCATACTCCGGGCTTTATCGGAGAAATATAACGGCCAAATTCGAACCGTTGCATGAACAAATGATGAACAAAAGTTGGCCTGAAAAACAAAAAAAGTGTTTTTTTTTTGTCCAGGGAAATCATCTTTACCCTCTATTTATTTATAAGTTAACAACAACTGTAAACAATTACTGTAAATGACTGTAAAAATATAATTATCATTTTTTTTTTTACAATTACGGTCCTACAATGGAAAACATATTACTCAAAGGATTCTGCCAACCTGCTGTTTTGACAGCACAATATCGACAGCATCACGGCAGTTTTTCAAACATCTCACATGTTAGTGTGCAAGAAATAAACAAGCATGCCAACAACACGTATGTCAAAAACCTTTAAACAATCATCAAACTTACAACCCATTCCTTCCAACTACAGCAAAGCGTTTAACAACTTTAAACTCACACGTGCACTTAACCACAACATAACACAAACCAATTATCCAAAATCTGTTTTAGCCGTCTGCCAGACTATTTTAAGCCGAACATAAGTGCCTAAACACACTCAGCGTCCCCTCGCCTGTCACTATCTTGCCCGTCTTTAAGCCCTCCAGATTTTCACCTTAGCCTGCCCGTGTCGTGCCTTCAACTTCTCTTCTTTCCCCTGCGTCCGTGCTCTCTTCTGCAGCCAGGGCCTGCCTTTGGAGGCGCTGTCCAGGCTGCGTAGCACCATGCTGAAAAACCTCCTCATGGAGATCTGTGGTGGACGGAATGGAGGAGCCGAGCAGCCCAGGCTCCGGGGAGCTGCCTGCTGCCACTGGGGTTTACTCTCTCTGTCTCTCTCTTGTCTCTCTCTTTAGGTGCCTGACTGTCTGTCTGTCTGTCTGACTGACTGCGAGTGTGTAAGTGCAACAGAGGGGTGGGGGTGTTTTGGGGCACGTGGGATAGGGAAGGGTGGTGGTTGAGATTGGGCGCTCTCTACCAAATGCATTCCCCTCAGGAACAGCAGAGGTGCCGGAAGATAAGAGGTATCTGATGACAATAGACAGACAGCCCAGTGACACATCACTGATAGAGAGAGTCCAACTCAAGGCTCTTGCACGTGTTTGACGTCACTCTCGCTGATAGACGACGCAAAGCACGCGCCGCTGTAGGAAATCAAACCACTTATGTTATCAAACAAAGACGTTTGCTAAAGGAGCAGAAAGAAAGGGCGCACTTTACATAAACATTGCCTTACAAATACGGCGAGCATTCATTTAGACTGTTAAGAAACTACTACAGTGTTTTGGCACAAGTCTAAAGGCTCCGTCCAATATTCTGGTCTTAGCTTAGGATCTTTCAAGTTGAGGGATTTTTTTGCCGTTTGTCTACCAGGCAAATAAACAGACAAAGTGTGCAAATATACCTCGAAGCATTGTAGGTCATCGTAGGTACTGTAAGAACACTTGGAAGTACTATAAAAAACTGGCAACACTCCAGTATGGTGGTATTTAGTTAATGCATTGGTGAGCTAAGATTTAATAATACTTCTACAACATCTACTTATATAAGTTTATGGTCATTTATCCATTTATAAAATCTAAAGTTGCAATTGTTAATATTAGTTAATGCACAATGAACTAAAATGAATAGTTGTATTGGTATTAACTAGCATTAACAAACATTAATAAATGCTGAAAAGTTATTTTGCTCATTGCTAGTTCATGTAGGCTAATGCATTTATGAATGTTAACAATGGCCAATGATACATATGAACAAAGCTAATTAAAATTGGAATTAGTCAAAATAAAAACAATATTGAATACAGTGTACTTTTCTTCTGAAGTGTACCGTCGCTTCTTCTGTGCACTATGTACACAGCAAGTCAAACTTTCCAAAGATGGAAGCTACGGCACCCAATGCTTTATCAACAATAAATCTCAGGACACAAGCAAGCCTTGTCACTTTGAGTCTCGGGTAGTCCTAACAAATAGAGCTCTGGCTGGGGACACATTTCACTGCATAGCTGCCCAGTTTCCACTGTAAAAACTCTTATTGCTTCCTTAAGTTTCGTAACAACCGCTAAACCCCCCCCCAAAAAATGTACAAACAATTGTGGGACCAAACTGTGTCAAACACCACTGTCGATAGTGAAAGTTATAAGCACTAACTAAAAATGACCACATTGGATGAATCCTTTGATGCAGATGGTATTCGTGCCTTCCCCAAAGCATTGTGGGATTGTTGACACTTTAAATGCTCACCTGATTTACTGTACAGGGCTGTCAATAGGGTGTCCATAGCAACGACAGCATCCACAGAAACATGCCTGTTCCCTCACTACACTCCCAGTCTAAGATGTACATAAGCTGAGTGCAGTCAACGGCAGTAAACAGCATGATCAATCTTCTACATTTAATGGCCCTGACAGTTCCGTCTTCTCATGGCTGACGCCTAAAGCTAGCAAGCCCGAAAATGTTTGGATTTCAGTATTAATGGAAGTTAGGGTTGGATGGCATGAAATAGCATGTTAGAGGAATCTTCAACAGTAAGCAGGGGAAAACATTATTAATTACAATAAAGAATTTACACAACTCCAAGACTCCAAAGAATGTCTGTACCTACTCTACGAAGAGTCCTGAATGGGGTTGTTATTCAGAATGAATACAGTCATTAGTCATAGCTCAATTCCAATTTTTACATAAGAAAAGCATTGGTTGGGATCTTGAGGCTGTGATTTTGGAGAGGAGAAAATATTACTGATTAAAGGTCAATATATAGTGAGACAAATTGCAAGCATAAAGGGTAAATATTTACATAATTCTAAGAAATAAAAAAAAACATAATAAGAACTTAACAACAAACATCACATACCTGAATATTATATTAAACGTACATGAATCAATTTCATTGATCTGTCAAGCATTATAAAATATAATAATGTTGTTTTGATTTGTATTACAAAATGTGACCCTTTTGTACAGTTTCTGGTTTTGACATAGCCATATCTCATGTGTTACATCAGACAAGTCTTTGGTGGTAATAAATGTTTACCGTACTACCTGATATGCAAACCAATGGCCTCATAAAATTAATCAAAGTAGCCAAAAATGTAAAGGTGAGCCAAGTGCCTAGCAGACCTGGAGATTCAGCAATACTTTGAGCACACAAATTCAATAATGAGACCCTGGGGATACCACGGGGACACCGGTGAGGAATCTAATACTACGGAGCAGAACGGATCAGCTGTCTTTTACAGCAGTGTGGGATGAATTAAAGGTCCTCAGGACCTGCCAACACTCTCTGTTTTCAGTGCAGATGAAGTTGTAATCTCACAACCAAAATCCTGCCTGCCACATTCAAAAAGCCAAGCTCAGACACTCAAACTGTGCAGCAACCATCTATAACCGAACATTGACAAGAAGGGACTCGGGGTTCATCTGGCTGTTTTTATATTTGCAGTCCCAGAGTAGAATATAGCAGCCATACAATGTGGGTGGCAATGGCAAAGAAGTTAGATATAAGTTTATGAATATTAAAATGATTGGTTTTGCTTTACAGAAGAAACGTGATGCTTAATGTATAAGCAGTAGGCTTATAGTTTCCTGAAAATTCTTCTTTATCTCAACATAAAGACTTAGGGAATTTCTCTTGCATTTCCCTGTTGGCAGTTATCAGAGTTTTTTAATATTTATTAAGCAAACATAAACCTACAAAACAGAGAAATGCTCTGTGTGTGTGGTTGTTTGGCAGTACATTTTCAAAAACATCTCAAAAGTATTTTTAACATGTCTAGTTTTGAAGTTAATCTGAATCAGATCCTATCATGTCAAGCAATAATTCTGAAGGCTACAGAAGACAAAAACAGTCAATAAAGTAAGAAAATTACACTGCCTGACAGCGTCTGTCAATAATATTCACTTCAAGGGAAGTGTGTAGTCCCTCAGTTAACACTAACTAAGTCCACTCTCGGTCCAGTCTGTTCCAAACATGACTGCCATTGCAGAGGTGAAAGGTTAATGTCAATGCAGCGGATGCTTCCTTCATTCACCTCTGAACTTTGACCTATGATCTAGCACCCTCTGTGGTTCTGTATAATGTTTCTAAATGAGACATGTTCTCTTGAACACTTAAATTGAATGTAAAATGCATGTTTCTAAAACTTGTATTAAGAGCAAGATTCAGAGAGAAGTCTGGAAAAAGTGATCCAGGATTTGGGGTGTGATGGATCTCAAACCACAGAACACTGTGTGTGTCACTATTCAGGAATTCTGACAACTGACCCAACCTCTCCACAGCTCACCGCACAGCGCCTTAAAATATCTCCAGAAGGGTAATGTTTCATTCATCACAGCCCCGAACCCCATTACTCTTATAGGGGAAACAAATGTAATATGGGAAAACAATACAATAAACATCCCAAGATGAGACACACACACAGAATGTAAAGTATATAAAATAAAATGTAAAAAATATTAATTAAAAGTCACAAAGATGGTAAAAAATGTAGTAATAAAATGACCTTTAATTTGACTTTTCTAGAGAAAGTTGGATCGAGAATACAAAATAAACAGTGAAACTGATAACTTAACTAAGCTAAAGTAGGTTATTGCTTCAAATTATAAATAATAAAGTAGTTTTAGCCTTAAAATGTAGGAAATACATTGTAATTAGTGGAAAGTACAAATAAATTGACCTTTTCTCAGAAACCTTATTTTTGAATAAAATTATTTATTTTAATCATAATAAAAATTGTTTTATTTTAAACGTCACAATTTTGTTCCCTTGTGCTTTAATTTTTATTTTTTCTGACTTTTATTTGCTATTTTGTTTGATACCAAATCACATTTATAAACTTTAGAAGTGTAGCTTAGGTTTCCAAATACTAATTTTAAATGAATGGAAATGCATAACTGTATGCAATATTACTTATATTATTATATTACTTCCGTATATGGAAGAGAATAGAAATTGTATGTAACTAAATCTGAAAATCATACATTTGCTGTGTTTCTATTATATACACATTATGACAGTCACCGATCATCTAACCTTCAAAATGAACCCAGAATTCATTCGGAGAATATTAAACAAACCAAACATGAGTTCCCTTTTGCATTTTTTATATTCAATAGCAACCTATGATTGACAGGTCGCATTCCTTCATGGTAGTCAAACGTAAGCAAATATAAGATGAGGTGTAGAGAGAAATGTGAGCTGTCAATCACGTGTTAATATCCCAGAGAGCTGTCAATCATGCCTCAGTTACACTAACAGCTCTGAGTCTGAGGAGAAAAACAAACTTACCGGCATCATGATTGTGGAATGGTGAAATCCGACAGGAAGATGTTTAACTCCCTGTGTCCCAAAGGGAAAGGACCAAACAATAATATGTTTAATTTTATAATTCGAGCCCTGTTCCCGTTGTGAGTTCGGACCTGTGAGTGATGCTCCAGCTGAAGTGGGTCATTTACGTCAGAGCAGAGTTGATTCGGTGTTTTTGTGCAGGTTTTAAGCGGTCCATACGCCGAAATCCAGAATCCCACTACTGCGAAGGCTGCGCTCATGAATATTTAGTACATCGTGATGACGTTGCTTGGTTACGTCGCCTGTCATGCTGCGTAATTAATATTCATGAGTTAGGCCTTCACCGCAGTAGGATTCGTAAATTCGCATCTATTGCACGTCTGGACTGAGAATCTGCATTGCACCGACTCGCGGTGAAGTAATAAACCACCACCGATAGACAGTTCACTACACGTTAAAATCACACACTATGTCAACGACAGATATGTGTAGTTTATTAGATACTTTAAACAGATAAATCATATTTAATTTTATAAACATAAGTGGTGTGCCATCGTCGCAATCTAAGCCATAAAGTCTAGTGGCGCACTTTGGCATGGTACAACCAACCAGTGTCGGGCAAATTACTCCGAAAAACTAATGAATTACTAGTTACGAATTACATATTCAATAGTGCAACTATATTACTGTACAAATGACTCCCTCTTAAAAGTATTTAATCACTTATTACCAATTACTTTCTATATCAACCTTGATTAGTTAAGTGATTCAAGGAAAGATATGAAACGTTTTTTTTAATTAATTCAAATAAAATCTTTAAAACAACATACAGTATTTTTGACTGATCAAAGTATAACAAATGGGAGAATTGTATATTAAAGCACACATTTTAGGTTAGGTGAATTTTGATGTCAATTTCACTATTGCACACGTATATTACACACACTACTTTGTTTCATTACTGCAGAAGTAACTTATTAAATTACAGAAAAATAAGAGTAATCCCTTACTTTACTTTTCAAGGGAAGAGTAATTAAATTACAGTAACTAATTACTTAGTAACTAGTTACACCCAACCATACATTGTATTTTCAGACAATTTTCTAGTACCATGGTATTCTTTGACATACCTGGGAGCATCATGGTATTTGTAATAAAACCATGGTTTGGTAATATTTGGCTTTGCTGTTGCTCGGTGGTTAGAGCGTTGCACTGTCAACGCCAAGGTCCCAGGGACTGCATATACTCAAAAACAATTGTATAGTATCATGCAATGTAAGTCACTGGATAAAAGCGTCTGCAAAATGCATTCATGTAAATGTAATCATGGTGCTACACATTAACTGTAATAATTCCACAGTTAATTATTCTTAGACCACCATAGTACCACAAAATGTTCAAATTAGTGTCACGAAACAAACACAACAAAGTAAATGCTGGATGTTTTTGGTTTATTTGAATTTGACTCATTTAAACAATCAGTTTGGAGTGTTTCTGATTAGATAATCTAGTTTTTCATTCATTTTTTTCCATTCAACTGATGACCTGTGAATGTGTCCTGGAATGTTTAATATCTATTACATTAGATACAGTAGTTGTGCCCATGTTTCTTAGAGACTTCAAGAACTGTCCATTACGAGCACCAACTGGGTGAGTTTTTCACTTACTGCAGGATGTTGTGATACACAATCCAGACAATTTGGGGACACCTAGTTTTAGAGAGAGGGCATAAAACACTAACAACTGCAATCAATCATGATACCAATGAGTTTACAATGAAAAACATCACAAGTGATATCCCACTTTGCCTGTGAGTTCACATGATTGGCCAGATTAGGTTACTGTTCAATAAAAAATACCCATCTAGACACTAATACAGAGTACCCAGATTGTGTGCTTGGCACTGCAATACAACAAAATCCTGGTCCAATATAATAATCAAACAAAAACTGTTAATAACAACACTAACAATAATTATTATATAAAGTTTTTGGATGTATTTTACTGAACGCAGCAGTTTTGACCATTGGCATCCTTGAAGCGCAGACGCATCTTGGGTTTGTATTTTTCAAGGTACATCAGTTGTTTGGCGTTGAAAGCCCCACGCCTTTTCCTAAAAAAATATATAATTTGCATAAAAACACACATATTCCAACCAGAACTGTGTGAACTATATTGTACTTGGTGACTCACTGCCGAATAAACTGGACAGCGTCTTCATACATCATCCCACACTCGATCAAGGCTATAGCAACCAATACAGGAGCTCTGGACGCAAAAATGAATGCAATTCAACAGAAATGTACATGATTAATCTACAGCACAGGACCAAATGTTCTGAAAGAACAGAGCAGATACTGCATCCACAAACAAGATAATGAGTGTGTAATAGTTATGGATAACCAACACAGAAACACCTGCTTACTGGTTTATATGTCATGATAATACTTACCGCCCCAATCCAGCAACACAATGTACTGCAATGCAACAGCCTGGTTCCTCCTTAAATTTACATTTCAGGAGATTTAACCACTCATCAACAATTTGGTCAGGGGGCGAACAGCCATCATCAAAAGGTCGATCCTTGAAAAACAGACAAATTATAAACTGCTGCGAACAATTATCATTTAAATGCCCAAAACTACTGCAATGTTTTGTTTTAACATTAAAAACTACCTTGAGCTAACTATAGGGTTTAATAGCAATTCTTACCAAAACTTCAATGCCTTCTTTTTCCACTGGAGTCTTGTCATAAGTCGCTTCACAAACCCGAACAAGCGTCTGCACTCCAAAACTCTTCAGTTCCTGAAAGTGTCAAAATATTATCTATAGAGTTGGTTTGTAACTCAGAATACTAGAGGAAAAAGTATATTCAAGAAAAAAAGGTAGCCTACAGATGAAACTTACCTCTGTAAACTTGGTCAGCTGTGAATTGGTGGGATTGTGGGTGATGAGAAACCTCATGCATTCATAGGTGATCTCGACTGGAGCAGGGCGGTTCATTTTGACACTTAAATGATTAATTGTACTTTAAAAAAAACCAACAACCTCCAAAAGGGTGGGAAAAATGATCTAAGCCACTTGGCTTACAGGTAAAACTTTGTATATTCTAAACGTGAAATATGAAGAGTATTCCACTTTCACAATCCCTCGATTTGAAATAAAAACTGAAGAAGGGAACTATCCTTCTGATTCGCAATTTCTAATTACCCCATTCAGGAGAGAAGAGGTGATCAGTTGGCACTGTAGAGAGGAAAAATGGTTCACTCTCTAGTACCTGGATTGGCTCAAACCGATTCATACACTAACTTTGGACAAAAACAGATGCTCCCCAAAAGTGCAGATTGTAAGACGGGCAGTCAGGTAGTATTGTCTTCATATGGCAGGCCCTCTTTTCACTTGTCTACAATGACCAGGTGCTGTGCCTGGCAGAAGTCTCCACTCACACTGACAAACGCCATAAATGTGCAGCCTGGAAAAAGAACAGGATTAGTGGCAAATAAATAACCAGGACGCTGGATCCTAAGGCACATCACAACAAGCAAGTGCAGTGAATCAAAACATGTCACCAATGACCTCAATGAATACTGGATATAGCCTACAGCTGAGGAGAGACCTCATTCCAATGCAGTTAATATTGACCTGGCCCATGGACTCTCACCATAAAGCACAGGCCTACCAGAACATTCTAACACGGTGAAATACATGAAATTATTTAAAATAAAGAGAAAATGTTTCGCTTATCCATTTGGAACAGGTTTATGCAAATACACACTTACTTTCAATAAGTGAACAGAAATAAAGTTGAGAACTCTGCATTCTATCCTCACCATTCGTGACTGTCTCTGCTTGGCATCTAGAAAAAAATGTCAAGAATTAAGATTTACATTTATGCATTTGGCAGACGCTTTTATCCAAAGCGACTTACATTGCATTATCCTATACATTTGTACATAGGTATTTGCAATCCCCTGGGATCGAACCCACAACCTTGCAATGATGTTACCACTGAGCTACAGGAAAGCTTTAGTAGCTTAATTCAGAATGAAAAAGCCAGTATAAGATCATTAAAATCGCTTGTATAACACAAAAAAGGTAAGTAAATTAATGCTCAAACGGTAGATATATCCGTGGCACAACAAAAATGCTTTAGTCAACTAGACATGTAGCTCACATCTCATGCCCATCACATTTTTCCTATTAATTTTTCCTAAAATAAATGTAACGTGGCCTTGAGGACAACAGAATATCACATATGCAAACATCAGTCTACCTTTGTGGTAGGCCAGTACACATTCATTACATTCGAATTTGAAATAAAAACAACACACAGGACCAAACAATACAATCCACCGCCTCATTGTGTAGATGATGACATAAATACCTCACGCAACCAGAAACGATATTTTGGATGAGCCCGGTCGCTGTGCTCTTTCAATTCACAAATATAATATATAACAAATATTACTTTCGCTATATCTACATTATGACGGTTTGACACTCTCAGTGTTTTGACGAAATGACTTCGCTCTTGTCCGGTTAGCTAAGCTGCTTTAGCTGCTAAATGCTTATCTGTTTAAAACGTCACGCACAACCTTACAATCCATTACACGTTTAGGTGTTCGCAAATTACAGAAATGTATAACAGGGTATAAATACTTACAAAGAATTGGCGGTACATGTGAATACCGTGACAAAGACGAAACGGTTTATAGACGCTGCTACCGGCTAGCTCTCCTCTACCACAGAGCTCCCGTATCCAGGCGACAATTCCGGTTAGCATGAGTGAACGCAGATTGGCTGGAAGCACGTCACGTAGCCAATGAACGTCAACTGCTCGACGTGGATATCTATGCGGCTCATGTGATTACTTTATTCAGCGCGGTGTTGTCTAAATGAGCAACCCCAAGCCAAATGCTTATTTTACTATAATTTTTCAGGGTTTATTTGTTACTGTAACGTGCAAAAGAGAGATAACGAAAACCTTGTATGCGTATAATATTATATATAACATAACATATATACAGTATACATTGTCTTCCTATACTTTGGCAATGCACGGGATATTTTTTCTGTGCCTATATTTGAATCTTAACTGTTCGTGCTATTTCACTAGCCTCGAATGTACAATAAAACCACAGGAGTTTCAAACCAATATTGTGTTTATGATTTATTTTACATTATCATTAGTTGCCTATTGTTTTCGATTGAGCCCGTCGGATCGTGTAGTAGCCTATAGGCTATATACATTTAGAATAAAAATCAATAAATGCACAGGGCTTGGTAATATAAAATATGTTTTAAACTTATAACTAAAATAGAAGATGTCTGTATTTACACGGCTCTCACTAAATCCTTAGTGTTTCGAGTCTGACGTCATCACATTTTGCCAATGTGTTTTTTTAACAACCATAGGTAGTTAAGATGGTTAGAGTTAGGGTGTGGGTTAGGGTAAAGTTTTCGTAAAACTTGATAAACCAAGGATTTAGTCAAAACCATAAGCCACGCCCACATATCTGACCCGAAACACCAAAGATTTAGTGAGAGCCGTATTTACCAAGTACGCCAACACGTGGCAATGTCTCCATCTGCTGGAGAGAAATGGCCATTATATACGAATTAAACCAGGTTAACAGGTTTGATAGCCATTCTTTTTGTCCACAGCTAAGACAAAAACATTCATCTCTGCAGCCTGCTTTAAAAATGTGTAGTATCATCTTATACAATGATCTGTCTTTGTAAAACAAAGCATCCTCATTGATTATATAATGTTTGCATATTGCCGGGTGTGGCTACGACACACAACAATGGTCACATGTAAGCTGGTATTTGCAAATGAGGCCTACCACATAGTTTGGTAGATTCCAGTCCCTGTCTGCAAAATGACACCTAAAGGAAACGATGCACCACCCTGAGTACAGCAGCACCACACCTTTAAATGAGAAATGCATCACACCAGTCTTACACCTGTGCTGTGGATGCACTTACACTTAACAGGGTTACTTTCAGGTATGATAAGCTCTTAAACAGGTTGGAAAGGATTTTTTAAATTATTTTTTTCACCTTTTTCTTTGCACTTCCTGTTTCTCGTATGTCTTTCAATTTTCCGGCATTACACGGTAAGTGGAAAGAAATTTTGAAAATACAGATCTTATGATAATACAGGTCCAATATTTTGTTGTATGTTGTTATTTAGAATGTACTTTTAGCAATTGAAGAGAATTTTGTTTGCTAGTACCAAAACAGTGGTTGCCAGAGGTACAGTAGGTGAAATCCATGACGACGTCAGTAATGCAAAGCAAAATACACATTTTAATGTGTGGCTGAATGTAAGGATAAGGCAGGATAATTTTAAAAGTCAGAAGTTTGTGTTAGTAACATTGTGTTGTATAGATGTCCTTTATAGGATCTTTTGGGAGCACAAAGTCAATTCCTTTCACTCTTCAGCATTTCATTTAATTATTTTAGCCTAAATTTATATTGTAATTTTGGATATTTATTTCAAAATGTTTGTTTTGATGCACCAGGAGTCATTTTGTAGAGTTAAATCTTTATGTTTAATGCAAAATATAAAGAAAGAGATACGTGTTGGTGTTTTGTGCTTTGTATTTAAATTTCAAATATAACCAAAAGTCTTTTTCAGCTGCTCACAGCAAATGCGACAATGTAGTTTTTCTCCTTACGTATTTCTAAATAATATTTATTTTTCAATGGTGGACTGACCATTATCTAGTATCAACACACATGCGCACGCCTAAACAGAAACGTGTTGGAGTAATAATGAAACATCTTAGCTGTGATGACTATCCGTTCATGTACAGTATGATAATTTAATATTTAAACTCAGACCAAAAGTATTTTGTAATGAGCAAGGTGGTTCAACTCCTTCGAAATTTAATCCAAAGTCATTGGATTGTTACTTTGGAATGTGTCATCACCCTTGTAAAAACATAACGCTTACCAAAACGTAGTACAAATTCCATTTAATTGGAATAGGACCAGTGTTTTTCCCCAAAACCTTTTGATTAGCTTTAAAAAAATGTGGATTACCTGTTATGCATCGCTGAACGCCTCCAGAGTTTATATATTAATCGAAGACCAAATCTCCACCGGCTAATTAAAAAGATAATCACCAACACAAAAAACGCCTTAATGACAAAACCCATTAAAGTTTTTTGGGTAAATTTAGACCGTGCAGTCATGGCACCAGTTATCAAGAGACTCCTTGACCCAAACTAGGATGGCCTGGTTCTACGGATGTTTCCTTCTGCAAAAGTGTAACGCATCAGTTGTCTTTCAAGATTCATTCGCGAGGTTTTATAACATGTTTTGTGTTTTTCAGGACACTGGTGGTGATCAGGGATGAACTGGTCTGGACTAGAGGCTTTAATCAGCGGGGTCAATAAATACTCCACGGTGTTTGGCCGTGTGTGGCTGTCCGTGGTGTTTGTGTTTCGCGTGATGGTGTTTGTGGTGGCGGCCCAGCGCGTTTGGGGCGACGAGAGTAAAGAGTTTGTGTGCAACACCAAGCAGCCAGGCTGCAATAATGTCTGTTATGACCATACCTTCCCCATATCTCACATCCGTCTGTGGGCACTGCAGCTCATCTTCGTCACGTGCCCGTCGCTCCTCGTCGTAGCCCACGTCAAGTACAGAGAGGAAAAGGACAAAAAATATGCGGCCAACCACGAGGGCAACCACTTTTATGCCAACCCCGGGAAAAAACGTGGGGGTCTCTGGTGGACCTACCTTCTGAGTTTGGTCTTCAAAATATTGATAGATGGCACATTTCTCTATATTCTTCATTACATATATAAAGGCTACGACCTACCCCGCCTTGTTAAGTGCTCGCTGGACCCGTGTCCTAATACGGTGGATTGCTTCATTTCCCGGCCTACGGAAAAGAAGATCTTTATGCAGTTTATGGTGCTTTCTTCTGTGCTCTGCATCTTCATGTGCATCTGTGAAATGGTTTATCTCATCGGAAAGCGAATAGTGAAAAAATGTACGATGCCTCAAGAACATCCAGAGAGTTGTAGAAGAGTTGACCCCACGCGATCCAGCAACCAAAGCTTGAGTTCCCGAAAATCGAAGGAGACCAAATTAAACAAAACTGCCATTTAATGACAAAACCTTCAAACCTTTCAGACTCTGTATAAAGGATGTAAGCTTATTCCAACATTCACATTCAGAGGAAACAAAAACGAGGGACGAAACGAAAAAAAATGGTTGCTTCACAATCTTTGAATCTTTGGTGGGGTAAAAAACCTCAAATTGTCAAGATCTCCTTTTACATTCAAATACATCCTCCTCATTATTGTATATTTTTGAGCTTTCTATTATAAGGTCTTGAATGTTATCTTCATACACATGTAGAGTGAAATCTATTAAAATGCTTTACTTTATAAATGTTCTGCCCCACTTTTGTAATTAAATACTGGGACTGTATATTTCATGTTTTTTATTTGTCTTTTTGTTTACATTTGTCCATGTTGTGTACATAGCAATTAAATGTTCATTTACTTGTAGGTGTTGCCTTTGTTTCCTGGAGACTCAACATGAGATGAGAAAGAAATGTATTTTGCACATTATGAACTCTTGAGAAAACAATTATGGCACATCACTCTTGTACAGCTTTTCAACTTTCTGTATGATGTCCCTCATGCTCATTCATTTTGCACTACGTTCGTACCCAGAATGCACTTAAACATAAAACCTTTACCACCCTATGCCCAGTGCACTTTAATTTACATGTTACATAAGAAACACCTCTTGGTCTTTTTCCTTCAGCATCCAATGAGTACATCCCTCCTACACACACATCTGTATCACACCACAGCCAAGCGCTAAAAATGGATTTACTACCTTCGTGAAACCTTGAGAAATAAACACAGTTTCCATCAAACAAATCATTGAAAGTGATGAACCTGAAAACATTCTAAGCATCGACACGTTAGCCTGCATATCATCTCTTCAAACCTTCAGCAGGTTGACCAGAAACAGCACATGTCCTAATGTATGATTCACTCACTTCTGCGCTGCTCCTCCTACACATGTGCCCTGGCTTCATCTCAACCACACACTGCAAACAATCCATCCCACTCACAGACTCGCACTCACCAGAGCACACACACTTTTCTGAAATACCACACATCAACCAAAGCTTGAGTTGAGACCAAATTAGACAAAACTGTCATTTAATGACAAAATCTTACAACCTTTTGGATAAAAAAAAAGGAAAAGGAATAATCTCATTTTCTCCCACATTCATATCCAGAGGACAAAACAAGCTTGCTTCACAATCTTTTCATCTTTGTAAGGGGTTAGAAATGTAAAATTGTCAAGACCATTTATAAATGTTCCGTCCCACTTTTGTAATTTAATCAAAAATATAAAAGTTACTGTTTACTCAACAATGTGAGTGGACGTTTTTATTTATAAGATAACTAGACTTTTAAAACTTGAATTGTATCAGTTTAGTTTACATTTTCAAAAGTAATTTGGGAAATTCAATGGAAATTTATAGAATTGATGTAAAAAAAATGTTTTATATGACTAAGAAACATATAATTGATAAAAATGTGATTATAGACGCAACCTGAAATTTCTATTAATGGCGTGACATTTTTTGACCATTAAGTTATGCAAATGTTATTTCTGAATCTTTAAATATTTCACTAACAATGCCAAGAATAACCTTTTTTTAGAACATTTAGCAATGACATGAGTGTTGATAAAATAATCTTTAAACGTTACTGCAGAATAATTTTGCCACTTGGACTGAATGTTGAACCTATTGAGAACGTGAGCCAAACTTCTGGGAACGTTTGATCAAATTATAGGTTGCAGCGGGATTCTGACATCATATATTACAAACATATTTTAAAGGAAGTTGGTAACCGAACAACAGCGATAACCAGTTACCACCGTTGTTCTGCAGAGGTTAGTAAAAGATGACAGAATGTTTGTTTTTGGGTGAACTTTCCCTTTAAGCCAAACCTGAAACCAGGTTGCACTGCAGCAACAACAGTGACGTTGCTGAAGCACATTGTGTTTAACAGATGGGGAACAAAACGATCACAATGTAGGTTACCTAGGAGCTGCGATGGGCGGCAACAAAACCCTATGCACCAGAATATAGTGTAAGTGGACACTCGACCCACTTATGTATTAACCTGGCACACAATGCTTTCAGTTTGGCCTCGTTTAAAAAGAACTAATTAATTTACCTAAAAATAGCCCCTTTGGCCTCGACAACGCCACCAGAATTTCTCCTTCACTCCGCTACCAAACAATTCACATGAGAAATATACATATGTAGGCCATGACAGATGGAGCGATGGAAAAGAGGCTAAGGAGGGGTAGAGCTGAGAAAGGAAGTCTGCCCAACAGCATGATACATAAACGGCTCAGAATGACGAGGAAAAAGACGTTCGCTTTGATCCTTTATTGAGAGTCCAGTGTAAAATACGGATTTGTGTTAACAAATGTATAAACTCCCTGCTGACTAGTTTGCTTTTTAAAACCACACGTATACACATTTTACTGCATATCAAGCATTATCTGTGCTTCTTAAAGGAGTAGTTCACTTTCAAAATGAAAAGTATGTCATCATTTACTCGCCCTCTTGTCATTTCAAACCTGCATGACTTTCATTCTTCCACAGAACACAAAAGAAGATATTTTGAAGAATGTTGTTAACATTCACGTTACAATAAAAGTGAATGGGGGGGCTGAGCTGTTCTGTTACCAACATTTTTTTCAATATCTAATTTTGTGTTCTGCAAAAGAAAGAAAGTCATACAGGTTTGAAATTACAAGAGGGCGAGTAAATGATGACAGAATTTTCATTTCGATGGTGAACTACTATTTTAAAGGGACAGTCCACTCATTAACAAAAATTCTATAATCATTTACTCACCCTCGTTCCTTTGTTCTGATGAACACAGGAAGATATTTGGAAGAATGCTTGTAACCAAACAGTTCTTGGTCACCATTGACTACCCTAGTAGGAAAAATGACAACGGTAGTCAAAAGTGCCCTAGAACTGTTTGCTTTCCTACATTCTTCCAAATATCTTTTGTGCTCAACAGAACACAGAAACTTATAAAGCAATTTTCCTGCTATGGTAGTCAACGGTGGCTAAGAACTGTTTGGTTACAAGCATTCTTCCAAATATCTTTCTCTGTACTCAACAGAACAGAGAAATTTATACAGATTTGGAACAACTTGTGAGTGAGTAAATGAAGACAGTATTTTCATTTTTGGGTGAACTGTTCCTTTAAAGACAAGGTCATCAATCCACATCAATCGTCATTCAATACTTTAGCTATCATCAGTTCTTCAATGACCCTGGTAACATCAAACATTCACCATTAAATAGAGCACACAGCAAATAGAGTATCTATTACTGACATTATGTTGTAGTGTGCGTCACAGTTTAAGCTTGTATGCTTGATGTGTGAAAAGTCATATTGCATCAACGATTATAGCCAGATCTATCATTTAACACAAATATTGTTCCATGTAACATAAAGCTGTCCACCGTGACATAAACTTCACAACGGATATGCAGCTAAAAATACCTAAATTGTGCTTCAATAAAATCGATTTCAACACTCAATAAACATCCAAATCTTACTTGTTATTTCTTACGTTATGTTGGAGCCACTATTTTGATTTAATATGTACATAATTAACTGATGAGAAAGAAATACAAACAAAAACCAAAAATACTTGCTCATGACTGTTAGATTATTCTCCGATGGCTCTGTAATACAATAGGTTTCCAGTGCAATAATAAGTGTTAGGACACAGACTTCACCTCAGTGTGGGTCTCTACCCCATGTGTGTACTGTGAGGACACCTCTTCCAGCTCAACTCTCTCCTGTACAACAATAGCAGCCAACTCCCCAGGCTGGCAGCAAATCTGCTGAGCTTGGTTGCCATGGAGCAGTTTGTCTGCATCCGATTGGTCCTCCCCGAACAGCTCCGGCAGCACCCCCTGCTCTAGCTCCTCCCAGCAGTCCCACGCAGGCTTGGAAGAGTTTGGCTCGGGTTCAGAATCGGTTAGGTCTGAATCCCAGTCGCTATCCCCACCTACCGCAGAGGCCAAAACAAAGTCAGCCTTAGAACCGCTGTCATCTGATTCAGAATCTTTTGAGTCGCCGTATACTGAATGGCCCTCTGTAACGAGTAGGTGGCAATCCGGAGCAGCCAGGTAAACAAAACTATCTGTGGAGAGGAAGTCACATTCGTCAGGGTAAGGGCAGGGTTTGGTAAAGGACGTTGGCGGTGACGGTTCGTCCACCACTTTGGTCACATTTTGCCGTGCAGAATGAAACGGCACTGAAACGGCCAGGTAGACGAAACTGTCAGTTGCAATGAATGAATCTGTGTCAGTGTTGCCTGACAAATTTTGTTTAACTTCATGTTTAGAGGGGGACAGGGGCAAAGGCACATCACTCGTTGATGTGTTCACAGTGAAATGCATCTCTTGGCTTACAGTTCCTTTGTCCACGGGCTTCAAGCGTTCTTTTATTTCTGCAGCTTTGGTTGAAATCTCTTTACACAACGCTTGCCTTCTGGACTCAATTACGCTGTTAGATCTCAGTCCAGAGCGTTGTTTTGTGTATATCGTCACCACTTTATTTACCTTTGGGACTGATGTCTCAATCTTTCTGTCATCGTCCATCATCTCCTCCCCTTGGCTAAGAGATGTAGGACTTCCTAGACCTACGTCTGACAGACTTCCTAGACCTACGTCTGACAGAGGCCTATCGTTGTCAGGGGTGATATCCTCTCTACTGGTTTGGCTGGGATTGGACATGTAGATACCACTCGACTCCGAGTCTAAAGTCAGGGCGGAGTCTGGAGACCCACTATGGCTGTATTTGTTTTCCATCTGAGCGTAAATGGAGGCAAGATCCAAGCTGGTTGGAACCTTTGTATGAATAAGTTTATGTCCCCCTGGCTGTGTCACAACAGTGTTAATTTGACTCTTACATGCTTGTAAATTATACTGAAAGTCTGGAACTTCGTCATCTTGGCTTTCCACGACCTCTTTGTTCATTCTTTCAATCTCCAGCAGGTCTTCAGCACCCAGTTCTGAACTTGTACACGATGGAGCCTGTGAGCCACCAAACCCAGATGGAGGATGTAAAAGAGGCCAGCGCCTCAGAGAGCCTACACTTTGTGGATCTACATTCCACGTCTCATCCCAAAGCGAGTTAACCATCTCCAACACAGCCTCCCAGTTCTCTTCCTCACACTCAAGAGCGGGTGTTTCTTCAGTGACTGGCTCTGCACTCTCTTGTATTGCCGCCATTTTGCTACATCCTTCTAAAGCATCCTCCATCACGCTTTCATTTTGACTTTCCTCCTGTTCCCGCAATATCTTCCATTCTTGAAGCGAGCAGTCCTTTAATTCTCTGGTTAATGTAGATCTCTCAAGCTGACGGTCAACATTGCCCTGGTGCTCAGGGAACGGTGAAAGACGAGGGATAGTCTTTTTATCGGAAACACTTCGAAATAACAAAGAGGGGAGTGGGGGGAGAATTGGGAGATTGTGAACGGCACCACCTTGTCTCACCGTCCGCCTCCTTCCGATCAGCCGACGGGGCCAGGTGGACTCCATGGATGTGGGGGAGATGGCAGGTTTTTTTGTTGTCTGGGAGCGCAGAAGAGGCGTAGTGTCATTTTCGGGTTCTGGAGTGGTGGGTGGCTGTACTCTCTCAGGTTCAACGTTCTTGGGTTTAAAAGTCAGAAACAAATGATCTTTTGCCGTGTTCCCTTCATCCCTTATATATTGGATATCTCCAATGTTGTCACCCTGGTCACACATTAGGGCAGTGACTGATAATTCTGCCAGAGGTGGTCTTGGTGAAGAGGGCTGGATGGGTAAAGACTGTCTATGGAACTGCTGGTGGAAGGGCAAAGGAGAGGGCGAGAAAAACACAGAAGGTGTGTGTGTGCCAGTAGAGAACGGAGATCCAGAGAAGGGCGAGATCTGTGGAGAGGTGATGCTGTTAGGAAAGAAAACAACACCTGGATTTAAATAGTTCTTTTCAACTGGAGACAGCTCCACTGGTTCTGGAAACTTTGGTGGAGAGAGAACCTTCCACGAGTGGCGGCACAGATTGTCCTTCTTGCCGCTGTCCTGCAGATGATGTCGTTTGTTCACGGATCCACTCGGAGCCGAGCTGCAGGACACGCTGGGGGACGCCGTCCTCACAAACCCTCTTGGCGACCTGTTCAGCTCATCGTTTGCCAGTTTCAGGGAATCAAAGATGAACCTCTCATCCAGTTTTCTGCCACTGCTGCCTAACACAGAAGACCTTGTGTCAAACATGTCTCCACCTGCTCCTAGCGAACCATTACTGGAGAAGTCAGTTTCACGACCTCTCCGGGAACCCAGAGTGCTGTGAGCGGAACTGTGGTCGATCTGTTCATTGATGCACATTGTGTCATAGATGGAGCGTTGAGGAATGTACCCATCTTCGTTGTAGCCCTCTCGATCGTCTCCTTTTTTCGAGCAACAAGGGCTCTGCCGTAGGCAGCCTGGACGACTTAATGGCTTTCCCATTCTGTCACCTCTTGACAGTGGATTTTAAAAGACCTCCAATACAATCCTCCAGAAATGTATCGTGCGATGTTGCTGGAGCATGTGTACCAGGTCTCAATTAATGGAGGGAGGTTTCACTAAAAAACAAAATGCAAATATTTACTGGTCTTCAGATGGCGGTGGTTAGCATTTAGAATCAAGCCTATAGTATCTCCACTGGAAATAAACATTTTTCTCAAAGGTACAGTAAGCAACTTTTTGAATCATAAAGCATTATTTTGACATCTGAAAAGAGTTTCATTCCTTTAACAAACGTACATAAACAGCCAAACATTTATCGTTCTCATCAATTTGCTCTGACATAAGCTGCTCTGTTCCAAAATTAAAGCTCTCATGTGCCCGAGACAAAATATTATACTTTAAACATAAACAGTAAGAGCAAAACTCACATTTTTTCCTCATTCAAACATGACATTACACCTCTCCGTGTTCTTTTTGCATTGCTTCTTCATGTTGGTAAGCATTGACGTAACTTAAGCATTCATAGCATCTCAGGCATGACAGATGGACGGTCCCGGTCCCTCATGCACTGGTGGTCCAGCTGTGAAGGCTGCTCAGGAATCCAAGCATCAAGTCTGTATTCCAGCATTATCTTTCAGCTCCCAGCCTTGTCCTTCCTCACACAGAAACACTGTTGGTTTGATAAATAGCCTCTTATTTCAGCACCAACAGCAGCTCTCTCTCTCTCTCTCTCTCTCTCTCCCTCCTCTCACAGCGCCCTCCCTTGAGTTTTAAGGCTGCTTCAGGGCTTTAGCACTTATCAGGAGCTTAGGACTTTCTTGCCTCACTCATTTCATTTCCTTTCAGTCATTTCATCTCAATTTGGAACGACCTCTAATAAGACAGCTTTGATTTTCATCAGACAGTATCAGCATTTGCCAATAATTTAAACTCTTATTTTAATTGAAGTAGAAACATATAGGGTTAGAAAATACCAGCATAATAGTGTTAGTATAATACCATGCAAGTATTGTCCGAACCAGTCATGTAATGCCAGATTGTGTCTTTGTTGTACTCGCCTCTCCCACACACTCTCGAACCCTCTCAAATCACACCTCATCTGCCTGGAGCACGCCCACACTCTCTTTTGAACAGCCAACATAAACGTGATGTGTCCCTGAGATATTCGCTCTCAAGTCCATCATGACCGATTGTACATTTACAAATGACAGTAAAAGATGCGGAGATCAGAAAAAGAACACCGTTACAACTGCAGACAAAAAGTGTAACCGTCTGTCTTATATTTTCGATCCCTACATTAGCTTGCTAACGTTAGCGCTGCAAGGTAAATGAGTGGTCCTGATGGGGGGCGTTCAGGTTCGGGTACTGTTCTGGACAACTCTGATGCACAAGTGCATTTCATTTCTCAGTTGCATGATTCTCAACAGCAGCACATTTAGAATCCAGTGTGAAGCACAAGCAACGGCTCTCGTCTCTGTTACCATGGTAGCGAATGACAATTGGCTTTACATCGTAGGCTGGCGCTGCATCTATCTCTGCAAATATCAGCATAATCATGTGGCTCAACATTGCTTATATGAGTCACCATTGTTGCCTTGTCAAGGTCCCGTCACTTGAACTAACAAAGCATGAGTGCCCTCCGTTGACTGAGACGCGACACTTGGATTCCACCTGAAACACCTAAATGAACGCATCTTTTCCAAGATATGAACTTACAAAGGCCAATCGAGGTGTTACAATAAATGGCTACAAGACTTTTTATTTAAACATTTCTTAAGAACTACACAGCTATCCGAGGGCGTCATTAATGTGTTTTTAAAAGGATATGCTAATGCTAATGAAATCAGAGGAGGTTACAAGTTGCTGTAGGGTTTCAATTCGACTGCTGTGACTTCGGCCGTTTCTCAATTCCAAGAACGCCAAGAACTGACTTGTGTTTTTGTGGAGACCGGTCTTGCAAAGCAGCCTCGGAAGAACGAACTTGGATGGACGCGCCGCAGTGACTTCTGGGACTTCAAGCGGGCTACGTAGGCACGCAAGGCTGTATGTGATGCATCCTTGATATCGAGAACACATCCGGGTTCTTTCATGCGTTCTCTGTTCTTGAGTATTGGAACAGACTTTGACGGTTATTGATGACGTAGAGCGGGAACATGAGGACACAAGACCGCTGAAGAACGCATATTGAGAAACAGCCAGAGTCTTCACTGTTCGCCTTCTCAAAAAAGCAGCTTTTTAACACAGACAACCATGTTAGTAACAAAGACATCCCATACAAATCTAGAAACAACTCAATCGTACGTTTGAGAATTCAAATATATTTCCAAAGGTTACCAACAATCATGACAAGATGAACGTTCAAACATAAAAAGCTTCCCACTATATCATTCTAAATACTGAGAAATGTTGTCTACAGTGACAAATAATTAAAAATCAAACAATTTTCTCCCGAATTGTTCCTCTGAATTCTTGTGTAGTTATCTGTAAAAGAGTGAGGGCAAATGACTTCGAGGAATGTCTGTCGAGTGTGTGTACACAATGGGAAAGGATGTGTACAATGGTTTTAACCTAAAAAGTCATGACATTCCCTGTGCCTTCGAGTTCTAAAAAAGATGTAGGTGTCCAAAAATGTCTCATGATTGGTTTACGAGTGAAGATCCATGATTCGCAGTCTTTGTCTTCGATTCACAGATTTCGGGCTCTCATTGAGAACTCTCTTCATCTGAAGAGTCCGGATATTTTTGCTGCGTAGAGTCCAGGTGAATGTCTCGTACAACTATGATGCGTGTGAGCATGCTCTCCATCATCGCAGTGTCCAAAGGCTGAGCCGAGTACCACACAGGGCTGCTGGGATGGCAGGAGGTCTCGGGCTGCAGGTAGAACAGATCCGGACGCTGTTTCACGGTGTCTGAGCTGTGGATGTGACAGAGAATGAAACGCGATGAAGGATTTGACCATACTAATGGCATTCAAATATGATGTAGAGTCTGATGTGTTTGTCCTCACCATTTGGAGAGATAGAACTGGTAGAGTCTGACAGGACAGCGTAAAGGGTTCTCCGAGTTCTCGGGCATCTCCATGAACTGCTCGTCCACCGTCTCCTCCTCCCGTTTCCTTTTAACAGCTGCTGGATGTTCAATAGATACATATCACACAGACGCATGTGATTCTGTTCAGTTGTGAGATTTTTACGAAACAGAGGTGGTTGTTATATCGTCGGCACATCTCACCTCTCTTTTCTGTGGATTCCTCTTTGTTAGGTTTGAATCTAAGATAAGAGGTCACGCCATTTTTGATGGTCTTGGAACACTGGGTGACATTGGAGAACGTGAGGCGTTGATGCTGCTCCACCGTTTTGAGGTTTAGCATTTTGGCTCCGAAAAACAGCAGCGTGTTGAGCAGGACGATAGGAGACAGGGCTCCCAACTGCTTACATTCCCAAAGGTATTCCTCTTCAACCCGTGAATTCATATAGCCTAAGGAAACAGAAGAGCAGACCTTTTTGTTGGCGATTCATATTGCTCTTTATTTTATTTTAGTGTAAACATGTCTTAAAGGTGCAGTGCGTAATATTTTGCAGGATCTATTGATAGAAATGCAATATAATATACATCACTATGTCTTCAGAGGTGTATAAAGACCTTACATAAAGAAGCGTTATGTTTTTATTATCTTAGAATGAGCTATTTCTATCCCCATACACCGCGGGTCCCCTTACATGGAATTCACCATGTTGTTTCTACAGTAGCCCTAAAGGGACAAACAGCTCTACAGAGCGCATTTCGTAAATACGTTATCGCCTTCGGCAAAGAAAATGTGATGACATCTTTGTCCTGTGAGAGCCACCGTAGTGTTTCAAAAGGGAGGGGTGAGCGCTGGAGTGAGCCATTGGTTGCAATTAACAACCTCACCGCTAGATGTCGCTAAAACCTCCACATTTCTGCCTATAAAGGAATACTTCATGCCAAAAGGTCTCAAGTGATCTGACATGTATAGCTTCGGCAATCTTGACGTCCTTCTTTGATGTTCTTCCCCTCTCTGTACCCTGTATTTAGTAGTGTACAGTATATACTATTCTGTCAAAATAAAGCCTAATAACTTTAAATTAATAAATAAATAAAAAACTGTCTTTACATACTTTATATACTCATCTCATGTCGTATCAAAAACACTGATGGTTATTTATAGGGCCGGGTAAAAAATATAGATTCTTCAATTTTAATCGATCTACAATTTAAAGAAACAACATTGATTCGGGAAATCCCCATAAAAGAAAAATGCGTTCACAGTAAGCGTCTTTTCAAGGTCAACTTGCATTAAATCATAGCTTTAAACTACCGTCTTTAAGACAATTTAAGACATCATCATCCACCTTTATTGTATACTTTATACAGTATGGGAATATACTGATAAACACAAGAATAAGATGCTTGCGGTTTGGTTATTTATTCTGTATTAGAGCACACGTGAATATTAGCCCCCGGCACCTAATGACCGAGAGAGAGAAGACAACAGGCTACTGATGTAAATCATGTCAAAATTATTATTATACTATACTATATACTATACTAATTATACTATATATTTAAATATGGATTCCATGTCTGCAAATGTAATATTTTAATGAAATACTGATAACTAATCGAAATTATATCGAATCAAAATCGAAATTGAGATGAATTGAAACCATATAAATAAGAATCTAATAAGACAAAAATTACAATAATATAAAGGCAAAGGTCATCCAAAAATGAAAGATCCTTTAATTATTGATTCATCCACATGTCATTCCAACCCCCTTTACTTTATTTTCTTCAACCAAACAAAACTGGACACACTGACTTTGTCAGTGACATTTCGCAAAATATTGTTCCATAGGGGAAACAAAATATTATACAGCTTTTAAATGACACGAGTGAATTAATGACAGAATATTTATTTTTAGGTGAACAATCCCTTTAAAAGTGAACTACATATAAAAAAAATGACATTTCTGGATGCATCACACAACCAGTGCGATTTTACAGTAAAAGAACCATAAAATAAACGTTTCGGCTTTACATCTCCTTTTGATAAAAGAGAACAAACTGGGTTGTGGGGGACTAAATGATCTCTGAGTAAACTCTCTCTCGAGTGATCTGATAAAACAGTGTGCTTAAATGCCAGTAATGTGTTAATTATTGTTACAGAAGGTGTCAGAAAGAAGACATAATAGGTGATGTTGAAACATTTACCCCCAAGTGGCAAAGTATTGGCCCAGTCTTTCAGCAGCGCGGTGATCTCGCTGATGAACTCAATATAGAGCGAATCGGTGAAGATATTTTCAAGGCGCCCCTTTTCCAGCAGACACTAAAAGAGAGAGAAAAGGATATGCACAATAATGTCATTACTAAGAAACACGTTGAAAGATAAACACAAAATAAACACAAAATAGTGAGACCATTTGTGGTTACTATGGTTTCGGTCATTTTTGCAAGAGGATGGCAAATGCCCCTTTCTAAGTAAGATCAGTTTGGGTGTGGACAAATCTACAAGTTGAAAAACTAAACCAAATTATTTAAGCTCTCAGAGTTGATTTTTTTTAAAGATCAAACCTGCTGAATGCCCAGGCACAGGTAGTAGACGCTATCGGGTTCATAAACCTCGCCGTTCGGCCTGCGGACCTCCTTGATGAAACGGCACAAACCGTAACCGAGTTCTTCAGAACTGCACTGTAACACATCCTCCTTCATAACCATGCGGCCCGCTGAAGAAGACACAGTGGGAAGTGAAAAAGATGCTAAAACACATACTGGGTGAGAGCGATGTCACGCAGCAGCCGCGAGAGCGACCTTTACCAATGTGAATCATGAGGCACGGATTTCTCATTCTGACCAATGGACGTAAACTTACGGGACTGCTCGCCTTCGTCCGATGTCTGTCCTTTTTTAGATTTTACCCAGCTGGTCCAGGCTGCGACTCCGTACACTTGGTTCAGCTTTGAGCTGGAGGTGCTAAGCCAAACGCTGCTCGACGTGTCCGTTCCAGATCGCTTGCGGCCCTGTTAGACACACAAACAATGTTTTTAATAACATACTCAATATACAGGATATTACAGGTTAGTATGATCCCGAAGATGAAACCAAATAAAGCCAATAGGGTACATTTAAAATGATAAAGATGCATCACGTAAATGGTCATTATGAATGTGAAGAAAGTGTAAACTTTATACTAATGTAACCACACCCGAACACACACCATCTCACCTGCCCATTTATTCAAGAACCTACACTAAAAACGTAAACAAATAAAAAAAAAATGCTTATGATGTGCCCCTGAACGCTGCCTCCGATCTCCCAACTCATTTCAATACAAGCTTGTGTGTGTAAAACTGAAAACCATACATTTTTAAGTCAATTACGACATCCTTGTTTTAAACTAGTAATATAATTCAAGGTCAATTATTGGAATTTTTTAAATAAAACAAACAGTTTAAGACAGAAAGCGAATGAACAAGTAAAGCACATGCATGAAGATAAATGTCAGATGCACAGAATCTCTCACACTCGAGTAAACGGCTCTGTAAAACATTCCATTTTTGTCAAGTAGGCAGCCTTTTCAGAATGAATTTTTTTTTTGACAAAGACGCCTTCAAGCGTCCGTTTCCATCCGACACATTTGTCTCCTTTTATGGTGACTTTCTTCAACTGCAGCGGCCTCCATGGCAACCGCATCTCCATCATCAACACCTTCAGCTTTTGCCTCTTCCTCATCTGGCCTGCACTCAGACTCCTTTTATTTGACCACAATGTGATATCTACAAAGTTCTGGATATCCCAGCGGTTGTTCTTAAAGGGACAGTTCACCCAAAAATGAAAATTCTATCATCATTTACTCACCCTCAGATTGTTCCAAACCTGTATAAATGTCTTTGTTCTGCTAAACACAAAGGAAGATATTTGGAAGAATGTCAGTAACCAAACAGATCTCATTCCCCATTGACTTCCGTCTCACCTATTGCAGTAAAAAGGGATGTGATCTGTTTGGTTAATGACATTCTTCCAAATATCTTCTTTTGTGTTTAGCAGAACAAAGATTTATACAGGTTTGTAACAATCTGAGGGTGAGTAAATGATGACAGAATTTTCCTTTTTGGGTGAACTGTCCCTTTAACAGCCTCTGCCTCAGACATTAAACAACAGACAGACACTCATTTGCCCAGTCCCTCCATCCTCACTGTGCCATTACTTTGCTTTCTTGTTGAAATAACCATATGCTTTGCCACCAGTGATTAATACCATGCTGCATGTTGACACGCATATTAAGTCACACCGATATGTCTGTTGCTCCTGGCCAACTGTATTTGAGATCATTATTACCATTTTTTAAATCAATTAACATGCAATCTAATAATTTATCCATATACCCTTCATCAGTCATTAAGGTCCACATAAGGCATGTGAAAGTTTTAAAAATGTTTCTGGAAACACAAAGTTAGCATCCTTTCGGAATAGGTTTAAAGTAGAGCACAACATGTCTTTATTGGGTTTATAAAATCATATCTCACAGCCACATGCATTATTTACATTGAAAGACATTATACACATCCTCTGAGCTTAAAGAACCGTGTGTAACAACACACTCCGCTCACGATTTGACACAATGCACAATATTATGATGGTATTATGAGAATTTAATATTTTCAAAACATGAGCAATTTTAATGACATTTGTTATTTTGTAAAAAAGTACAACATTCAAGATTAAATATCATTTTCTATATATAAATTAATACAAATTAAAAAGATCGCAAAATAAAACTATTTTAACAACATGTTTAAAGTCATGTGGGTGAGTAAAAAATAACACAATTTTGATTTTGAGGTGAACACTTCCTTTAAGAGAGATTTTATTGAAAATAAAAGCTCAATGATCTCACTTTTTTTATTATATCGTTACACCCCCACTGCCTAAAAAAATTCTAAGACTGAATTTCTGAATAAAGAGAATGATTTGGGTATTAAATTGACCCTTGAATTTATTAAAGCTAGTTTAGGCTAGCTGTTGAAGTGGTTGAAAATCTCTTTACAATTCTGAAAGCAATTAATAATAAAAGTGCTCTAAATACAAACTATCAATGACAGCAGCATATCGGTGCGGGCAAGACTACAAACAACTGCATGAGGGAGCACTTTCTTTCTGGATACAATAACATTTACATTTCCTGAACCAATTCAATGCTTGACAAATTTGATCCAGAAAGTAATTGACATCAGTTGGGAAATGTTAACATTTTGCATTTCTTATCCATCAGAAACGCAGCTCTCCGTTCACTTCTATGTGTTTACAGATCTTTGAAGGGCATTCTTGCTCTTCCCAATATGGCGGCGCTCTGTTCACCCTGCGCGGGCATAAGCAAAGCGGCACAGCTTAACGTTGAATCAACGCAGAGAAAATATTTACACATTGTCTATTACCTTAGAACGCAAACTTTCAGTTAAAACACCCTTTCTTGGGGAGCGTAAGAACTCGTTGATTCTGTCCTTGACTTGCTTTTGATCAACCTTGGTCAAGCTGGAAAACTTTTGGCAAATGCTTTCAAGGATAAATTGTCTTAGATTGAAAGGCAACGCATATTTGCCCCTTGCCCCATCCCAGTTGGTGGTCAACGCCCACTTTGCATAGAGCTTTTCAGGTAAGACAGCACGAAACAGCAAGCAACCGTATCGATCGGGCCGGCCTCTACTCTGAATCAATAACCTCGTCAACTGCTTCTTCGAAGGAGAAGTGATCTCAAAACGGGGATGGCATAATATTGGTGTTATTAAATATTGTCCTTGGGAGTCATCCGAAGACGTTTTTTGCCTTTTCATCTGTGTCCTCACAGTCCAGCTGAGTCCTTTGCACCTCTGTTGTTGTTTCCGGCGCCTCTGTTACAGTCTTAGTCTCCTCTGTTATCGTCTCCACCACACCTGTTGTCATTTCAGCAGCCTCTGTTGTCGTCATCGCCGCCTGCAACAGATACATCAGCCACCTTCAGAAGGCTTTGTCATCTGCGGTTCAGGGCAACAGCGTCTCATAGCAGATGTAGCAAATTTAGTATTCTGTAAATTCAATATTCTGATCTGGCCTATAGATACTGCGCATTTAAATGCAGTACGTTATTTCATGCGCCACCTAGTGGACATTGCGTGAAGCATAACAAATCTGTTTCAATTCCATTGTGTGAAAAAACGTAAGTTCTAAATAGCCACATCTGTATGTTATAGTCATTTTACATTGAAATATATAACACAATGTATGACCCTATTTTACCAATGTTTTAATATGTCCAAGACTGAACTTCCAAAGAAAAACAATGTTATCAAAGCTGATAAAATATTTACAGGTTGCTAACTACCTCTGGATTAGACTGTGAACGTCCACGTCCAACACCAAATCTTGGGGAGCGTAAGAACTCGTTGATTCTGTCTTTGATGCGCTTTCGGTCACTGCTGGGTAAACTGGGGAACTTCTCCAAAGTGGTTTTGATGATAAAGTGCCTTAAATTGACAGGCAATGCTAGTTTGCCCCTTGCCCCATCCCAGTTGGTGGTCGACGCCCACTCTGAATAGAGCTGTTTGGGTAAGACAGCACGAAACAGCAAACAACCGTATCGATCGGGCCGGCCTCGACTCTGATTCATTAGAATCTTCCGCTGCACCATCGAAGGAGAATTGAACTTGAGATGGGGATGGCATCGTACAACTGGTGCTGTTGAAGTGTTGCCTGGGGAGTTGACAGAAGACCTTATTTTCTTCTTTTCTACGTCTTCAAAGTCCAGTTGAGTCATCGACTCTTCTTTTATCATCTCTACCGCCTCTGTTATCGTCTCCGCTGCCTGCAACAGATACATCAGCCACTTTCAGAAGGCTTTGTCATCTGTGGTTCAGGGAAACTGGGTCTCAACATGGATGTAGCAAATTTACTGTAGTGTTCACATCAACAAATTAACAAGTGTCGTCTTACTATTAGCAAATTTGCAATTTCCAATGAGTAATATTTTGAATATTAAATTAAAAGTGTAACACTTGTTAATTGTAGCTTCAATCTGTAATTTTTGCCATCTCGGTTTGAAACATCAAATTTCAGGTTATTTACCCTAGCTTTCATTATGTCAGTTAAAGTTACGTCAAACTGACATTTCTAATTATACTTGACGGCGGAAATTACTAATCTTAACTATAATCTTACCATTGTGAATCAGGTTATTTAGAAGGCTTTGCATTTGCTTAAACTCAAATTATTTTTGTTTGTTTAGAAAAGAAGTTACGGATTGTAGCTTTAAATTGTTCACAATCATTTAATTTATAGATTTATATTTTTACTTTAATATGCCTCTTCATTAATCTGCAAAAATAAAGTAATTACTTATTAATTACGCTTAATCGATTTGACAGCACTACTTATTACACTTTACAAACATAAGCTTAAATTGAGGTTCACGCCTTCAAGTCTCCTTTAAAATCACAACAAACAAAGACTTGGTTTGTTATTATCGTGGAAGTTTCCCAGTAGCGCAATAGCAAACTTTTCCTGCAAAAATGAGCTTTGTGGTTTTAATGCTATGCAGTAGTTTTTTATAAATATATAGTCTATTATATAATATAGTCATTTAATAGTATATTATTTTTATACTATTTTTATTCACGTTTTATAGTTTTCTATAGTTATACATTTTTCACAATCGCTCATTACCATTTTTTTATATTCAACTGTAGTGGATATTCGATTATTTATATAATTCTACAGTATATTTTGATCTGGCCTATAGCTAGGTACTGCGTGTTCAAATGCAATACGTTATTTCATGCGCCACCTGGTGGATATTGTGTAAAGCGCAACTAATTGATTTATATTCTAAGCAAGATTTTGTACGATCCATCGTAACGAATTGCGTTAAAACACGCGTTCTAAATAGCCACATCTGTATTGAATTATATAACACAATGTTTGTGCCTATATCGCTGTGTTAAAACATTTCTGAGACTGAACTTCTAAAGAAAAACAGTGTTAGCAAAAACTACCTCTGAATTAGACTGTGAACGTCCACTTCCAACACCAATTCTTCGAGAGCGTAAGAACTCGTTGATTCTGTCTTTGATGCGCTTTCGGTCACAGCTGGTTAAACTGGGGAACTTCTCCGAAACGGTTTTGATGATAAAGTGCCTTAAATTGACAGGCAACGCTAGTTTTCCCCTTGCCCCATCCCAGTTGGTGGTGGACACCCACTCTGCATAGAGCTGTTTGGGTAAGACAGCCCGTAACAGCAAACAACCGTATCGATTGGGCCGGCCATGACTCTGATTCGTTAAGTACTTCAGCTGCTGTTTTGAAGGAGATGTGATCTTTAGATTGGGATGGGACGTTCCAGTTAGCGGTCTTGAAGTTTGGCACGCACAGTCAACAAATGTTTTTGTTTGCTTCTCATCTGCGTCCTTACAGTCCTCGAGTCCTTCAGTTGTCGTCTCTGCCGCCTGCAAGAGATACATCAGCCACCTTCAGAAGGCTTTGTTCAGGCCAACGGGGTCTCATCTGGGATGTAGCAAACTTGCTGAAATGTTGGCATTTTTTTATTGTCCACTTGACCAGAAAAGTGTATCTTTACCACCGTATCTACAAACATTGAAATATATATATATTTGTCATTAATTGTAATAAGTTCCTACATGTTATGAACATAACCTCAACCACAAAAGTAATTAGGCTCTTTAAAACAACACAACTACAGGGCTGCACGAAAAATCGCATTTAACACTAAATATTGTGTAAATCGACCGTCAAACATCATCATTATAAATATACTTTTATTGTCATTAAAATATCTAAGGAGTCTTTATTTTCAATTTATCGTGCAGCCTTAACAACATTCGTTCAGATTGTTGTTAACAATGACGTTCAGATTCAGTCAATTTTTGCTGAAATACTTTGTCGGATATTTGGGCCATTTGGTTTTCCTATTTGAAAAACAATCGCAGGACCAAATTAGGTTAAATTCAATCAGCCAAGTCGTTTATCTTCGTTTTGAACGTTGATCTGCGTCGAAAGAACCCCAAACCCATTTACAAAATAAGTCATCCTAAATCTATTCATACGGAGTTGTGTTTTGAAGTTCCCCCACTTTTTGGAACTATGTACATTGTGAAAAGCGCTTAATAAATAAACTTGAATTGAATTTTTTATATAATAAGGGCCTGATCAGACAGAACGCGTCTTTGGCTGTTAGACGTGCCTCTTTTGAATTGTTTTCAGTTGGTAGGGAGCGTTTTGCGTGCTGCTTATGCGCGCCAGGCTCCTCGCGTTTTTGCCGGAGCGCTCTGAGCGCCTGAAGTTGAAATTGATTCTGTGTTTTATGCACAGCTCTTCCGTGAACTACGGCTCTTTGACAGCTGCTCGATCTAAAATCACTACAAGATTGAGTCGTTTATAATGTGCATTTGAAAAAGCAACACTCGTCAAACATCATAATTATAAATATACTTCATTGTCATGAAAATACCTGAAAAGGTTTGAAGAACAGCGATTGAATATTAAAATATAACTAATCGTTCTTCTTCGGTTTCCCATATTCAGAGTATCTGCGCAAGAGCGCCCTCTGGCTTTCGGATGCGGCGGCATTTAACCGTAATTCATTGAGAAACTGAGAGCCTAAAAATCGCACAATATATCACCTAGCCCTACCACAACCTAAACCTTAAGTCAGTGAGAGGGTAGCACATTCTAATGGTAGAACAAAATGTCAGAACATCGCCTAGATCCCCCTGCGAGGCACAGCTATGAAACGCCGGACGGCCACCCAAAACAACGCCACACCGTTTATTCCGTGTCTAACAAGTGTCCATTATGCAAGACAAACCCACCTCCAAACGACACCTCAAACGTTCACAACTACACAACTGACTGAATTTTACTTCATAAATAAAAACAATAATGACAAAACTGTCATAAAATCCAAAAGTGTTTCAATTATGCTTAGCAGAAACAAGTATGGAAGTTCTGCAATCCAATAACTAATTTGCTCCAAAACATAATTACCCGAAAATGAAAACACAAAATGAAAATTCTTTCCAAACCTGTATAACTTTCTTCCGCAGGAAACAAAAGATGATATTGTGAAGAAAACGACTTTCGTTGTATGGACACAAAAAAATACGACATTTTTCAAAATATATTTTGTGTTCCACACAAAGGGTTCGAATGTTAAACAAAGGATGAATTTTGTATTATTGGGTGAACGATCCCTTTAACATGGAATGTATGTTTTTTTAGAGGCACTGATGTTTATCTGCCAATTTTCATTTGTTGGCTATCAATCTCTTGAATATAAGAATGAAAAACAGATGGAGCACAGATGGAGCTGAGCATTTGCAGAAAGCAAAGCATTCATTTAAGTGTTCAAAAATAGGGATTTTACTTTTGTAAATATCTACATGTTTCAATTCAGCACAGAACACAACAGAATGAGAATCATCAAGTTAAAAGTGGATGGCACCAACCTTTGATGTGAACTCATGTTTTATTGCCATACTTCTAGAGAAATCTCTCTATACAACGTAATGCTATGTAGAACTTCACACAACTTTATAAAAAGACCAATTACAAACTGCACTAAAGCTATTCAATTACTTAAGATTTGTATCTGTTGTGTGTACATAAATAATCCACAAAAAAACAGTCAAAACCGTAAAGCCAACATAAAGGCATTGCAAATGATTCATTTTTACTCTTGATATCCTTGACAACTGATACAGTTGAATTATCTTATATGTTCAGACTTTCTTTTCTGAAAATTCAGCTCATTGACGATTTTTAGATGCCCTCTCACTTCATTAAAACGGATTTTCAAAATGTCGAACTTCTGGACATTCACTCCACATCGACTCTAGTTCCTTTTACAACAATCATTCATGCCAAACCAGGAACATCTACACATATTCTGAAAACACTTCAGCCTTGATCTAAGCGTTTGGAAACAGCACTCAGATGGCAAAGAAAGTTGAGCTAATTCTCCATCTCACATGAAACATCAGAGTTTACAATCAGCCAGGAATCAGATCTCTTGTGTTACATACCCTTTTTTTGGCAGGGCAGCTGTCTCTCCCCTTCCTGCGTCGCTTCAACGTCAATACCAGTCTGCTCTCTTTAGCTGATCCAGGGTCAGCTAATGCTGGGAAATCACATGCTTTGGGTTAATTTATGGGAGATTTTACACATAATTATCAGCTTTTACAAACAAAATACTTACCACGGGGAAAGTCATCTTCCAAATCGGGATTTTCTGGTGATGCAGTTGATGCCGCTACTTGTGGATCCTCTAATTCTGATGATGGGACCAATTGTTTCCCGCTGG